>BMAO01019764.1:0-77623 GCA_019973975.1 Trichonephila clavata | reverse complement strand
TTTAAGCAACTATCTAACTATTGTAAACTTTAAAAATATATTCTTAACCTTATAAAATTACCAAAAATTTTTTTAGCCGTAGTAAAAATTTAAACTATGTATAGAAGCATTACAAGTACTGCTTTGTAAAGCTGAAAAATTAAAGCTGTTGATTATATATTATAATAGTTTTAAAAAATTTAACTATATGAAAATAAAGTTATTGATCTTTGCAATCTGGAAATAAGTGACAGAAACAAGTGCTTATACCAAAAGGCAATACATAAATATTTCATAAAAGAAAGTTAACAAATGATTTTTAAAAAGAAAAGTGTGTTTTTGTTGAAAAAGATTTATTAAATTCTTTTCTCTTGAATATGCATTTTCAGCAAACATATTTGCCTTCCTTTATAATTTGGACAACTTCACCACCAAAAATTTGCAAATGGTTATGGACATTCTCAATAAAAACTTTTTTTCATCTCTTTCTTTCTGTATGAACATAAAACCAATCACTTCCACCCATGCATTCCTTTCCAATAAATGATTGTTACAGTGTCCTTTGAAGTTTGTGCCATGAATTTTGGATCACCCTGTATTCATCCTTTTATAGTTAAATTGCCGGAAAAACGTTGATCAATGCTACATTTAGCACCACTTGGGGAGCACGTGTAGCTTTAGGAATGCTGCGGGTGTGTGTAATTTTACTCCATCTGCTGCAATGCACTTGACTCGATGAACACCCGACTGATGACGTCACCATGTGTTCATCAGTCGTGACTGATGACGTCGTCAGTCGATGCTGGGAGGTTCGGAGTCAAATGACGAAGTCAAGCACGGATGTTGGATAAATAATAATATAAAGCAATTATTTATAATAAATATTAAAATAAATGCGGCGATCAAAAGTTTAGTCAAAGTAGAAGTGAATGAAATGTTTTTTGTTTATAATTCTTTTGTAAAAGTAATTTGATATAATTTTTTAATATAAATCTTTGACATCAAGTAGCATGCACTTTTTGCTGTAACAAAAACTTTACTTGTGGATAACTTAAAAAACATTTTTTTAATGTTTAGCAGTTTTATTTAAAACTTTATAAAATATTTATGCTCTTTCTCTTCAACCAATGAAAATTGTTTTTTTTTAATAAATAAAATAGCGAATCTTCCTTTACTTTTGTTCCTAATATTTTATTGCAGTACAGAAAGAATCTACAACTTATAAACAATTTTAAATGATAATGGCCCCAAAATCTTCCTTTTATAAATATATCAGATTTTTTTTTCAGTCCGTCGTGTTTTTTTATTCCAGGTGTTGCTAATTCCTGAAATTTTAATACATTCTTGTGTAATATCATCCAACAAATATGAAAAAAAACTGGGTTTTTTCTTGACTAAAGGTTAATGAATAAATGAATGTTTTTTTTTTATGGACAAACACATTAAAGTTTAAATACATTTTACTCTTAAGCTATTTTTATTATACCTAATTAAACTTTAATCAAGTCTTCCTCCTTACGTAACACCTGCACACAATATTTACTTCAATGTATTCACACACAGGAGCTGAACATCTTCATTCTCTACTATTTATAAATTCTTAAACACCATGACAACATGATCTTGATGACTAAAAAGCTTTTTATAAACAACCACTTAATTAAAACCCTTTCTCCCTCCCGAATGAAAGACGGGTAAATAACTACAAAAAAAGAATAAAAATTTTATAATGGGGTGTTAATAAGAGATCCTTTTTTCCTAAGAAGTAGTGATGGAAAAAATATTTGTCTAAAGTTTGTTTTGTAAATATTTCTATTTTCTTTTGAACTGAGATCAAATTGTTTTCATTAATTTAGAAACACATCTTAGTTACGATTCATAAGTTTTTGTTTATTTGGATTAGTCTGTTAAGTTTATATTTGATTGGTTGAAGCTTTGACATAGAAATTGTAGCAGAAATAATAAAGTAGAACAACAACTAAAATTTTTCGATTCAGATCGTGAGTTCAGGTATACATAAAAACCTTTACATGGTGTCCCAGAATGCCGTGTACAAACTTGAAGGGGAGGTAGAGAGCATCCTTAAGCGACAATAATTATATATGAAAGCATAAGGAGGAAATGTAACCCTAACAAGATAAAGAAACACAAAACCTGCAAATTCAAAATGCAGAATGTAGTGTAAAACGCTTTATTACCAAAAAAACAATAATAAATTAAAAGTATGGCATTTAAACATCGCAGGAGGTGTTTGAAATTGCTGCCATTGGGATGTATGCACACACGACACCAACATGACAAGGATTGGCGGACATGTTAAAAAATACCGGGCATCTTATCAGCAGAGATGGAAATTTTTGCCACCAAGTCCATTTCAGAATTGACGGGCGTGTCGTCAATCGTGGCTCCAAATAATCCATGTTCCGCGACGTTCACCATCACTGCCATGCATCCGAGCGAACGTTTGATGATTCGGTTGCCAAATCATTGGATATCTTTCCCCATACAACTGAACAGCAACATGTCCATTTCCGTTTGCTAGGCCGTAGATGCAGTGGATATCCGCCAACTCGGCATTTGTATAACGATTCATGTTCATCAAACGCTGTTCATGTCTGAAATGAGGAAACCGACCTTGCAAGCTCACGAACAGCGTCACCTATCACTTTCCACCCTTGCTTTCCTATGTAATTATGGCTGTTCACGATGTTCTCTACATACCCTCCAAGTTTGTACGCGGCATTCGGGGACACCCTGTATATATGTTTTGATGAACTGTGTATTGAATGAGCTAAATCCAAGACTGCCACATGAGGAATGCAATCACGTGGTATCCATTCGAAACTATAATTAGACTTGTAGATGTTGTTCCACTTGTAAAACTTAGGTAAAGTTTGCCAACTGAGTAAAGACTATCAAATGTTAAGATTCTTCAAAAAGTTTTCCAAAATTAAAAAAAATAATAATTAGTATAAGTGTACTTTTAAATCAAGCGCATTTTGTTTACATGCGTGCGTTATTGTCAACCAATACGTACTTCTTAGAAGAAAGTTTCTGTGAACAGAAAAAAACTGGCAGCAGAGAAGTGCATTAACTGATGGTTTGGAAACACATGATTGTAGTTATCTTGTGACTCTGACGTCACTATAATTTATTAATACATGAGCAGACGATAAATAGAAAATTAAATCACGAGGCTTATTTGATAGTGTTGAATCAAGGTTCACCACACATTTTTATGTTTCATGTAAAAAATAGTTTACTTTATTTCAAATTTTAATTTAAGAACTAAAATCATTATTAAAGGCTACTTCACGCATAAAAATAAAATTAAAGATTTATCAAACTTTGGACATAATTAGGCATTTGTTTATTTCTTATGACTCCATAGAACAGCGGTTCTTAAACTGTAGTATGTGGAACCCGGGGTCCTTAGCTCCTTTCTAGAGAGTAAGTGGATTTTTTGCCATTTAATGTTAAGAATGTCTTCTTTTAGGGAATCTGAATGATCTCGTAGAATAATCGAAATATTTGTCATCCTGGGTCATATAAATTGCCTCCCCCATTAAAAACTGTACTAGAACATGTTTTTCGATATAAAATATTAATCCAGTTTTTTTACTGTTTGCGACTACATATTTTTAGAACTTAATATTTTCAAACATGTGCAAAGGTTAAGAACTTGTGACGGATCTATACGCGGCTCTAACAAACTCCTTGGGGATTCTTTAAGGGAAATAATTATTTCAACCAACTTTCACCGAAGGTAAGAAAATGTGATTAAGAAAATTAAGTTTATTATATAAATTCTGTATTCTCGAGTTTTGAGAGTTAGTGAAGTGAGAATCTAAGATTATTCAAGTGAGAATTGAAGTGAGGATCGCTCGGATGTGAAGTGATCAAGCCAACTATTAGTGCTCAAGGCCTCATCTATAGGATTTTTGAATTACAAGAGTTCAGGTATTGTGCTCATTATTTAAATAGAAGTTAGAGAGTAAATTGTTAGTGCGCGCCCGAGTTAAAAACGAGCTTGTATAGGTTATCGTAGAAAGTTGAATGTCCATAAATATTATCCCCATGCTAACTGGTCTCACTAGTTGTTGATCAAAATTATCTTAATTGGATTATATTGTGTCTGCGTTGAATATTGTGAAAAATAAACGATTTTAGTGAATCATGTCGTCTGTGATCAATTAGTTCCTCACACACATCTAGCTGGGTCCGAGAGTAGACATGGGAGGAAAGAAGGAATAGTCCCTCATTGCAAACTGAATTCATAGCATGCCAATATGATAACTATTGTATTTAGCCCAAGGGTCCGAGATGTCCGGTTGATACGTAAAGGGGGGCAGTGGTGATCAAAAGTATAAAAACCACTGTCATGGAATATCCGACAGAAAATGTAAAGCAAAAAAAAATAATGAAGACAAATTGACTTTGTCTTAGTATTCTATCAACTGTAGTTTTAATTCCATTAACACACAGCTGGAGTTATTCCACAAAAATATAATAATTAGGTTTCATATTGAAATAAAATTTTATTCTAACAAGTAAACAAACAAGTGATGATCTTCAATTACAGAAATATTTTATTAAAACGAATTTTATTCTAAAGGAATTTCTCGAACTATTTACAAGCAATTAAATATCTTTCACGCACGAATTATATTTCAATAAAAGTATCTACGAATGTAAAACTGCTTTTAAAATGTAAATAGTCATTCCTAAAATACTTGGTGAAATGAAATACTAATTAGGAAAATATCTTTAATAAGGAAACAAAACATTCCTTAAATAGTTACGGTCAATAATTAATTACTTAATGGATTATCGTATATTCTTCGATTTTGTAACTAAACCAATTTCTTCTTTGAATTAAAAATTAATCAAGAGTTGATGCACAAACCAATGTTACTACCATTTTTTTTTCATTGCGAATTTTTCTTGTTGAACACGTGCATTTGAGAGAAATGATTGGGTTGTAAAAATTTAACAATTATTTAGAGTGCAATAAAACAGAGAAATGGGAAGATAACTAATAAAAAAATTATACTGATTTCTATAGGTGATTGATTTAAAGAGAAATTTATATTTATTTGAATTAGAATTGAGGAAACCAGTTTTCCATGCATAGCCATTAACATATGTAAAATATTTATCGTTATTGCGTATTTAATTTATCACACGCATTACTTTTCTAAGATATTAATTAAAAGTAATAAGATTAATTGGAATGACAAATTGTATGCAATTATTCTTATTTTGTATTACAGCATTTAACTTTTTTTGTTTCATAATAATTAAGGATTTACAAAGCTATTATTTGATTTAGATTTTTGTTTAATATTTATAATCACATTTTACTTATGAGTATTTGCTATTTATGTTATTGTTATTTATATCGTAGTCGGTCTTTTTATTAATATCTTCGAAAGTTGAATATCTTCAACAACAAACAATTAAGAAATCCAATCAACTTTAGTTATCATAAATAAAATATTAAAACAATTTGTGTAAAGATAATAAATAACAAGAATTAAGCGTCAAATACCTAAGTTTAAGAACATTTCCACTTGTTTAGTTTATTTAAGCCTCAAAATACGGGTAACATCTATCTTACCCCCTAATTAAGCAAAACTGTATCATATTTTATAAAGGTAAATTTTTTAAAATAGAAAAAATATATGAGTATTTGTTTTATATGACATCCTTTGCTGAAATATGTGCAAATATGTTTGTGACGTTGATACAAACGTATTTAACAAAACAGAAACAATTAAATATAAAAAATAAACATCGCTCTGTCGATTCCCATCACGGAAAATTTTCTAAGTGAAGATTAATTCAATTTTTAACTTTATTTTATTTTGTATTTGTAAATTTATTCATATCAAAGTAAATTTTCTTTTTATTAACTTGCATTAGCTATATTTTAAATATTATTTATTAAAAAAGTCAATTTGAAAGTGCTTTAATGTCATCCAAAACGTCCTCAAAAGAGATAAAGGTTTGAAGAACTAAGTGCTCCCCCCCAAACTACACACCCTCCCACCCACGCACACACCCGTACTCACCCCTCCACACCCAAATACACCCTCAGCCCCATGCACACTACATTAAGTTTCGATATAAAGATTTGAAACGCGTTTACATCCCTTCTACCCTGTGACCCAGCTAAAGGTGTGGAAGGAACTAAAGGATCATATGACATGATGAATTCCAATTACTTTATTTATCACTAAAAACAACTCAAACAGCAATAACATTATGAATAAGATAATTCAATTCAGTAACAGAGCGAGAGAGAGAGACGAGATTCGCGTTTGGGGAGAATATGTTCAATACCGCAGCTCTTCCTTTAATATTACTTTACACAGAGCTTACGTATTTAATGACCACACCATTAGTTTAACACTCTTAACATCAACTTAATTTAAGGTCACAGTACCTGAACTCATGCATTCTTCTATTTAATTCAAGTTGACTTGAACACTTGTGGTTACCTAATCTTATCACTTTTTTGAAATCTCAAATTCTGGCTTTCTTACTTTTTGTTTACGTATACACTTCACTGAGAATTTGCTTCACTTCTAATCTACTCACAATTCCCTAACCTACAAACACGTAAAGAAGTAATATATAGTCGACTGTCGATAGTTCAAATTTGGAGGGACCAATGAAAAGCTTTGAATTATCAAGATAATAGAAAAAAATTCCCAAAATACACGAAGAGAATTTTTTCCCTAACACATTTAAATTTGAAACTATATAATAAAGCAACAATTGTACATATGTATAAATTTTTTAAAGTATTTTTAAGAAGTACATATTTACTATACAGAAATTAAAAGTCATTCATTAAAAGAAAACATTCAAACACAATCCTACGCATCTCTTCTTCACAGTAGTGGACCATCCATTATCGAACATATGTGTCGCAAGGCCACGTGTTAAATGAAAGATATGGACTGCTGACAACAGGTGCGGTTGATCTATTGTCCACTTGAAGGAGGAAAGCAATAAAAGTGCATTTTCACCTGATGAATCGGAAAACATTGAAAAAGGGTAGCAGACAGATGGTTATTGAAGGGGCCACGTTACAGGGGAGACACGCAGAGACAATACAACACAAAACTTGTAAGTTCCAACCTGTTTGCTATAGGACTGTACATTATAGGGAATGGTCCAATTGTTAAGAGTTTTATAAGATAACTTCGAATTATTGCATTTTGTAGTCTTACCAGCCACAGATTTCGCTTCGAATTATTGAGTGTACCCAAACGTATTGTTTTAGTTCAAAATACCAAGAGTTTTTCTGGGGACTGAACGCATACTTCGAATTATCGAGAGGTTCGTATTATCGAAGGTTTGATTTATTGAGAGTCGACTGCATATATTAAACTTAAAATTTGTATATCACGTTTTCTTCTCTTAGGACAAGATTGGTTAAAAATGCTGGCCCAAAAGAATTCCCAAGAGGATTAGTGGAACGACTCCTATAGATCCGTCACAGATTGCAACTGTTATTTTTTTATAATTAATTACAAAGAAAATCTAAAAACGATTGTTATAAAAGAAAATAATTTATATATATTCTAAAAATTTCTTCTCTCTGTATTAATAAACATGATTTTAGTATATTATGAACCGAGCATAAAGTATTACCCATTTAACGTGTGTATCCCCATTAACCTGTCGATATAAATGTCTTTATGTATGTGAGAGAGGCACATAATAGCGCGGGAAATTTGCCACACGACACTGCATTGAGGAGTGTATTAAAGAGCTGAATTTTACATCGAATAACTAATTAGAATATCATCTAACTCAGCAGGTGGTCAAAATTAGCTCATCCGAACTTCATTATATTGTTAGACAATAAACCTGATTTATGTAACAGATAACCATCAGTATCTTGAGTTACTGTCCCTTATTCTTCGGGATCAGAGATTCTTAACTAGAATTTAACTGCATGATATTTGACACTTTTCATTGCAGTTGCTATGTTCTATGTGTGAATAATAAGTCTGATTCAAAAAAGTCAGAAGAAGAAAAGAAACACAGAAGGTATCGTTGTTATGAAATGTAAATTGAAAATATATTCTATTAGAAGAGTTAAATATGGAGTGTATTTTTTGGGATTCAGATTCAGGAATCATTTTAACTATATTAGTATTTTATTCTGCTGGATGATTAGTCTAGTTTAGTATAAGGTATATTACTACTTGCGACAACTTTTTTAAAAAAATGGAGATAAGGGAATTTTTGTTGTTGTTTTTAGATTTGTTCAGTACATCTTAAGAAAAATATGCCGAAATTAAGAAGAGAAAAATAAATTATTATTACTAAAATGTTAAAAAATGGGTAAAAGTTGACAAAAAATAACATAAACGCGGCCCATTCTGTACCAAAAGTTTAAGAACAGATTTTCAATTTTTCAGTTTTGATGTGCTGCTATGTTATTCATTTTTGAAATGACCTTGAGGATAAGAGATATTTTAATTTTTGCCAAAACTAGAGCACTTTATCTTTGTTATTACATGAAATTGCTTTAAAAAAACAGTGGTTGTATTCACATAAGGGACTGTAAATTTTGCAATAAAACAGTGATTGATACATCTGAAGGTTAAAACACTTCTTCTATTATACAGAACATACACAAACAAAATTTCAGTTAATTATTTCAAAACTTTTTGAGCAATCGCTGGCCCCGTTTGAGTATTAAAAACAAAACCACATTTCGAGTGAAACGCTTTTTAAAGTATGACATCTTGCTTAATGTAATGGCATTTGCTTTTACTAAAACACTCGTGGTTTTTGTTCTAGTGAACGAACAATAAAAAAAACTTGGTATTTTTATAAAGCTAAATTCACAATTTTAGGGTAGTCTGATACCTTAATTTGTGTTTTTAATTATGGTTTTTTAAGTTGTTGTTTGCATTGACAAATGTCTATGTTGTTACGGGAGTTAAATAAAATGAAATTAATTCCAAAAGAGTCCATAAAACAAAGCTAAATTTTTTGTCCTCTTAAAATCAATGGTAACTACACGAATATCTAATTTTAAAATCATGTGCTTTTGTAAAAAAACTGAGAAGTTTTATTTTTTGATTTTGTGAAGGATTAGCTTACCAATATGGTATGATCGATCAAAACATAACGCTGCTGCGTAAAAATCTGGTTTTCGTTTTGATGAGGGAAAAAGATGGAATACTTGAGAGAAATGGAGAGATGGGGTGATAGAAGATGTCTGCAGTAGACTCCTGAAGTTTCGAGCTTAATTCTAAGTAATGTTGTGTGTTGAAATTAATAATAAACGATTACTGAGGTAAGCAGATGTCACAATTTCAATCAGAAAGACACGGAATTATGTAATAATTCCAATTAGAAGACGAAATGAGAATTTTAATTTAAAGTCGGAACATTAAAATATGTTATTGGAACTTTTTTATCCTCTTATGTCCATACCAGAATCAATACCGAGTTATTTACGGTTTGTTGATCGAATAATTGATAATATTAATTTATGTATTTTAAAATATCATTTAGGGTCTCCCAAGATTTATCTCCCTAGAATCTGAGTTTATTTCTTACTAAGATATTGATCCTACTCATACGGCTTTCAACATTTGACTCTAGTACCTTTATAGGGGTTTGGACGTTCCAAAAATATCATTCCAAAAAGCGGATTAAAGACCCAGAAGAACATTAAGGGAATTAATACTCGAAAACAGGATATTAAGATTAAAAGTGGCCTAAAATCAGTAATCAAGGAAAAAATATAAACTTACCGATATAGAAATTACTAAAAAAAGAACTTTTTTGCCCAAACGTCTAAAAGTTGTTGTGGATCTCCGAAGATATTCTACTAAGTACTATATTAATAAAGTATCAAGATATTTTCTATTTTGCTGTGTTTTTTTAAATGTAAGATATTTTTTCAAACAAGTTTCAACTTTGCATTCAAAATACTTATCATATTTTTATTACAAAAGCATAATTATGTGTTATAGAATTCCAATTTTATTTTTGATTGAGTATAATTTTATTGAAGTTCGAAAAAAATGGGATTACGTTTGGGAGCCACTGTATATTTACTTTACTTCTTTCTAGAAGTTATCTGAAATCAACGTACATGCTCGCTATTATACTGAGTACCTCTTAATCATATGAACCTTATAATTTCTGTATACCAGTATTCCTCGATAAAATAAATTTGAAGAATAATAAATAACAGTGGTGAATGAAAAACTTAAACACATAAATATCTCAGAGAGAATGTATTTAGTTTCAGAATTCTATAATTAAATGCTTGAGAACAAAAAAAAAATAATTCAGTGGATTTTTTAAAAATTGTTTGCAATAACCTCCTTTGCATCTAAATTAGGAAGAAAAATTTTAAGTTTGCTAAGCATGAATATATTTTTAATATATTTTCAAATTAGAAAGTTACGCATTCGAATGCATTCTATTCGAATTATATCAATTAATACAGTGTAATTTATCCATGTAAAATTAATATTTGTATCATGTAAAGTAATAACAAGTGAATGTTTATATTTCCTCATCTGATGATCTCTCCGCCCAAGAAAGGGGCTGAGCACCCAGGGAAAGTACGAGGTCATTAACAAAAAGGACCCAAAGACAGTTCTTTTCAAACTTTCAATATTTGAGACCAAATTTTCAATCATGATTTTCCTCCCCTCCCCCATTCATACAATAACAATATATTGAATGTACCTTGACGCTTAAGCTTCAATATGACTTTAATCATAAATCCTAGAAATATTTAAGATAAGAATTAAGTTTTGTGTAGGACAAGCCCATGGGGTTACTAGTAATTTTTAAATTTTTTATATTAATTTGGAATTGTTGAATTCATTGTGTGTGGTTCTGATACATTAATAAGTTTATTATCTCAGTGTAAATATGTATTTATTTTTTATTATCTCAGGATGTATTTTGTTTTGCTTCCTTGCAGTAAATTAATAATATTTGTAAATAACCTTTCATTGATGACTTTTCGATATGCTCGCGCCTCCCTGGAACGATTATAGCACCCACTAAAGGGGTGTGCACCTCACAGTTTGCGAAACGTTGAACAAAGGGCGTTTAAAAGAGAGAAAACAACTCGAGAAGAAGTGTAAGCCATCTGTTTGGCCTCAGGTTTATATTGTCCAAAAATTATTAAAGTGGTTAATAGTTAATGCATTGAAAAGTTCTTCTGCTTTAGAGATCTGTGAACTTCCCTAAATAACTACTGTGATCCCCTTGACCTATTTCACACGAAATAACTTTGAGCAAGTTCTCTTTTTTCCTATCAAAACTCCTCTAGTGTGAAGAGGAGAGAGATCTCCTTTCATACGGGGACAGTAACTGAAACGGGAAAGCCGGACTCCTCAGTACTGTGATTAAGCAAAAGAAGCAATAAAAACTTCCTTCTTTTTCAATAAACAATTAGTTGCGAGTGAAGAGCCTAGCTTATACAATATTCTTGTAGTTGAGCTGATAGTGGGGGGAAGAAAGGGCTTGAGAATAGGCACAGCAGGGAGTGTCATTTGATGCATATACAGACGCAAGCGATTTCTATTAAAAACTAGTTTCCAACTCCGTGCTCCTTTTGTTATGTGCAGCTCAATTTGACTCAATTCCTGAATGTACTAAGAAGTATTTTTGATTTTCAGTGTAATGCTATGTAATGAAAGCGGCGCAACTTTTTGTAGAATGGAAGTTGTTATTAAAAATTCTGCTCCTATTTATATTAATTATAATTAATTATTGTCTAACAAAATTAACAGTTTCTCAGTTATCCCTGTGAAATTTATATTTTTTCATTCAAGGCAATAGAGAAAACTATTCTGAGCACTGGTGTAGCTAGTCTTGAAAACTCAGAACTGTATTAAAACTCTTTGGGAAGGAGTGTTTTTTTAAAAGGAATTAAAAGGCATTTACTTCTAAGCGCCAGAATGTTACACTTTTTGTAGCTTGCGGTCCTCATATCACTGATACGGCGGTAGCCGTGACCCTGATTCTACGGCAAATACTTTATTCAGGTTTTTTAAAAAATCGAGCATATAACTTTAAGATTTATAAATTCATATCATTTATATCTATGAGAATAATGTCTCATGAACTGAAATAAAACTACAAAGGTGTAAAATATAAAAATGAAATTTAAGTATCCTTTAAAGTTTCTATTATCCGAAGATTGGAAATTTCCCTGGTATACTTTAAAAAAATGTCTATTCAAAATTTAAACGAGAAAATCTATTTCATTTCAGAAAAGGATTATGATTTTGCAAATATATATATATATATATATATGTGTGTGTGTGTGTGTGTTGTGTGTGTGTGAAGACGTGGTCATTGGAAGGGGTTTCCTTATCCGGATAATCATTTTGACTTCGACGTTGCATATTTAATATTATTGAGGAGGCAGTCTTGTGGTTAGTTACTCTTGTTTATTATACATTGAACATGTAGAAACACACATGGACAGCATCAGAAAGAAAACACACATACACACAATACAAATACACAAACGTTTGCAGCAGCCAGTTACATGATTAAGGACAAAGAACAGAAGGAGGAATCTCCAGAAATCTCGGTATTATAGTAAGCAGGAAATCACAAGATCTGGGTGAGTGAATAGATGCAGTTAACTGAAAAGTTTGCCATTAGGTGGCTAGCTAGATTATTATTAAAACGTGGGTCCTGAAGGGATGTACTAATGATAATTAAAAGCTATAAAAGATTAAATTAATGGGAATTATTACACACACACACGCACACATGTATATTACAAATCCTCCATTTTTGTTAACATTAATAACTTCTTTACGCTCCTCTGCGCATTAAAGCATCAATACATAAAACAGAAAGAGTGCGACGGGACAGGCTTAATTATTAATATCAGACATGCTACTTTTTAACCTTAAATTGTTTTTATCCAGCGTTTTAAAAATCCATATCAAAATAAGTTCTATTTGAAAATTGGCGTAATTTAACATGATTTTATGAAATAATTACCATTCTAACATTTAATGAATTCGGATCTTGTGCTCTGATTCGCTTCTGAAGAGGTTCTCCTCACTCTTGTAATATTTCTATAATGCAGACTTCTAAGTCTAGCTGTAATCTGTCCTAAATTTTTCTATATTTTATTAAACGTTCTTCTTCTTTTTCATTCACTATAACTCAGGTTTTATTGCAATGCTCATTTGCATGCATCATGGTTTCTTCACAAGTCGTGATTATCATGTCAAATCCAGTAAAGTATCCCCAGAGAATAAATAGTAAAGGAAAACGCTCGTGAATGTCAGCTACAAAAGTGTTAGACGTAATGACTGTTTCGCTTGCTTCAATCTTAATGCATTAGAACTTCTGAACATTTTCGTTCTAAATGTCCACAGCACTTTTAGAAGTGATTTGCTTTGACTACACTTCTAGTAACACATTAAAGGAATGTAAATATTTTATATGATTAAAAGAGTTGGTTTAAATTTAATATATGAATTACATTTCTTTTCGTTTTTATCCAATCTACAAAAAACAGGAACTAATAAAGGAATTAAAACTTTGAATAAATAGAATGCAGTGATAGAATACCTTTAACTTCGATTAAAATGAATTTGCCTTAATTTATTTACTCCATATATAACCATTTTTTGAAAACAAATGGATTATATCAAGAACTTTAAAATATGTTACAAAAGACAATAAATCTATGAAGGACTGCAGAGATGATCATTCATAATTTTATATTAATATTCTTAAACAAATTATAAACTATGTATTCAATATATCTCAATAGAAATTCTTCGATATTTAGTATGTTTTAGTTCCTACTTCAAAATAATTTCTAATGCAAATTTATTCCAAGTATGGGTACCAATAGTCTTACTGCCATGTGCAATCGAGTATATTAATATACTATTAGTATCATGCATATGAATGAGAAATCAAAGTTCCGAGGCAAATATTTAGAACATTTATAAATTCCGTTCTTGTAGGAGTCTATATGTCACGAATAATTAATGGCTTTCTATAACCGAATAATTCCGTTTTATATTCAAATTCAATTTCCGTATTGAAATTTGAATGATTTCACTGATATTAAATGGTATGAGAACAGCTCATTTCCATTGAAATAAGTATTTAGGCAATTAAAAGTCAGTTTATAACAGTTTCAATAATCGAAAAATACATGGGAAAGAATTCTCTTTAATTAATTGACACGTGTCATCTAAAAAAATACTTAAACAAAATTTTAAAAAAGAAGAAAGACAATCATAATGTTAAATTTGCAAAAAATGAAATTTTTAACGGAATGTAACAGAATAAAAAATATATGCGCTTGAACTTAATAAACTGTCAAGGAATTAAGCTATAACGCGAAAAATATTATTTCATATAGCTTAAAGTTTACCTTTTGAATAGAAATTTAAAATAAAGGAGATTGAATACTTTGAGAGCTAGGGTTTTGAAAAAGCGTATAAATGACTAATTTTTTGGGTACCAGTTGATTCAAAAATATTGTGACCAATTTCCGAGCATCATAAATTTTTATCGAATTAAGTTATTTACATGAAATTTTCAATGTGGTTTATACTTCAGCATAGTACACTTTGCGAAAACGTTTCGGTAAAGCCAAAAGGGCTTTTTAACTAATTGGGAGGGGGTATTTTTCCAATGTCCTCTTTGATTGCTTTTTGAAGCCCTTGGAATGTTTGTACTTTACTGCTTAATTGATTTTTCAAGAATCTCCATAAAAAATAATCACAAGGAACACAGTCCGGGGATGGTGGTAGCCATTTCTCAGGAAGCAGATAATTTTTTTTTATCTTTCAACCATATGACAGTTGATTTTGCGATGTGATTTGGTGCGGAATCTTGGTAAAAAACAAAGTTTCCTTGAAGGTAAACACGCTTACTTTTTTTGATCAAATGTTTCAAAACTTCATTCTGGTAGTATTTATCATCAATTTTAGCTTTTGCTTCTACAAAAAAAATAGTTTTGCTTAGCCTTGGGAAAACATTTCCATACATACCATAACACCTTACGTCCAACTTGCTTTTTCCAAAACAGCTGCATCATTGTGACGTTTTTTTACGTGAAATATCTTCGTTTTGCGAGTTGTGAAAGACAGATGAAACAGTGCTTCAACCGAAGTTATCCATGTTTGTATCTACTTTTGCGTAACATTAAATACAGATGCCACACAGGAATGTTTTCTTCGTTTTTCTACGGTCTTAACAGACATTTGAAGACATTATTGACATTATAGCCATTTAGACTGATTTATTCACTTTTTTTAGCCAATTTTCTTTATATTACGGCAAATTGTCAATTGCGATATCTGTAGTTTCTTTGTAAAGTTCTTTGAGGCAAAGGAGTTTCTACAGTGATAAATCTTTTCAGCTTCTTTTTTTCTTTTTCCTCAAGGACTTCCTTTTGTCCACATTTTTTTCCTGGGCCTTTGATTGTCAGCAAAATTTTATTTCTTTTCGAAGTTTAGATAGTAATTTATTAGTAAAATGTCTTTTCTGATTTTTAAATGCTTTATTTATAACAGAATTTGAGCAAACATCCTTCAAAAGCTGTACAATTTCGTTTCGGATTTGAGGATCTAATTTTGGAGCCAAAATTTACTCCCACTAATAAAAATGGTTAGATTGGTAAATTAAATATTTTATTTTTAAAATATAACTGGCAGCAAAGTGATAAAAATTTACCCTTCATAGTTATATGCTTTTAAATTTGGTCACACTAATTTTGAATCAACAAGTATTTAGAGTCAGTTCAATTAAAACATACGTATAAAAATTGTTTTAAGGATATTATTATAAGAAAAAATTATTTAGATATAACTTATGGCATTATTTTAATTTCATGATGCTTCGATAATAATATGTTCGTTATGTATAGCAAGGATTTCTCTACAGAGCATGAAGTTAGAGTTTTGAAAAATTTACGCGCGCTATTTTCAAAGTAACGGTCAATAGATATAATAACCAGTGTTTTTGTTAAAATTTCTCTACACTGATATAATATAATGAGAACAAATCTACTGTTAAATTATATATTTCAAACTTCCTAGTTCATGTTCTGTATATAAGTTATAACTACGTATAAGTAAGTTATTTTTATTATTATAGAATCATTTTTTGATAAAAGAACATCATACTTTGACGGAAATATTGCTTAAAAATATTTTCTCGGGTAATAATATTCTTAAAACCTTTGGTACGTGTATTCTAAATCAGGTGACACTTAATATTTAAAAAAAAGTATTTTTTATGTGATCTTTCAAAATCATGATTCCGAAAGTAGTAGGATACCTAAAAAATATAATAATATAGTTATCACTATTCATTCTATAATAGTTATATATTTCTCATACATTTTTTGTAAATTTTAATATATGCGAGTGTAAATAACTATTTTAGCTGTTATACTCTCTTTCTTTTCTAAAATGGCTTCATGCCATACAAGGACAGTAACTATTTCAATGATCAAAGTTTTCATGAAACTAACTCTATTATGATCAAGTTTCGGAGCACGTTAATATGACACTTTGTGTAATACTAGTTAAGAAGTGTCCTTAATAAGTCACGCAGCTATCTACCAGCAAAATTCATTTTCTGCTTTGTATAAGGATTACACTCATCTTCTTTAACGTTCATAACGACAACTGCAGGAAAAGAAAGTATAAAGGCTGCAGTTCAAGCATTGCATGTTTTTTCCCCTAAGCTTTTTTTCAGCAAAGTTTCCTACTTCGTTCACTGTAGTGTATTGATACACTAACTAAGGTTTCTGTGTTCCTGCGATACTACGGAATGTTCTTTTTTTGCTTCCTTTCTGACGGAGTTTTATCCGTTGCCACGGCTTAAGAAGTAAAAAAACTACTTTATCTAATATTCCGATCATGAAGCGTGGAAATTGCCAAAGATTGATTCTTTTTTCTGATGTTTTTTTTCTTGTAGAGGGAATTCTTTGCGGTTAATTCTTTTGGGTCATCTTTGTTTGGAAGTTGGTTTCATCGTGACAAATTTTCTTTTGGAATGTTGTTTGAAAACGTATAGTACAAAGCATAGTATTATTCTTCATTAATATGAAAAGTACGTATGGAATATGATATTACATATTTTATATATTTTCTTCTGATGTATGAAAAATAATTGTTAACTCGGCACTTCACGCGCAGGGGATGTCATACCAACCATCTAACTTTTTTTCAAGACTCCATCTAAACATTTTTTGAAAAATGAATAATTTCTCATGCAGCTGACTTTAATCTTTTATCTACCCCGATGGCATTTATAAGTACCACTCTCTTTAAAATCACATATAATAACCATTTTTACGAATACTCAGACGATACTTGGCAGGAATATTTTTTTAAATCCACTTTTCCAAGATATATGGGGTTCTCGATGGATGTTTTAGTGGGGGAGGCGAATAGTTTTATAGCAGAAATTGCATTTCCAGCTGATATTTTGATCGAATTGCGAAGATTGTCATTTTTGTTCCGAAAAAGTAATTAACGTCAAAAGGTAAGTGTCTTATTTTTTTGGTATGTTAATAAAGACCTTATAAAATGATTTGACTATTTATTTTAAGTTAACACAGTGTATATAATTAATTTTACAGTTGAATATCCTTAATTAATTAGCTCTAACGGGTTAAATTTCCCAAAGTTGAGTATTTTGTTAATGTATATCTTTTAAATTTCAATGTAGTGCTCCAAAAAAATATTGCAAAAAAAATACTGCAGTAAATCATAATGCGGTAGATAAATATTTATCCTTTGAGAGGCCCTCGCGTGTAGGCGAATCCTAAATATATATTTTTGGATACCGCCTTTTCGGGTATGTCATACCCTGCACGTGAATCACCGTTACAGTTGTAAACGCATGATCACGCTTTAAATCTTTCTTATGCAACGGCGCGTCATTGTAGTTATAATGAATAAATGTGATATTTAAATAATTTAATAGATATAGTACAACAGTATTTTCGGATGAAGAAAGTCTCTTGGTGGAGATAGTGAAGAAGAATCGAATGATGAACTGTATAATAGTAAGTATGATTCTTCTGCTGAAATCTATCCACTGAGGGAGAAATTATCGTCCTTGGTAAAAGAATCACATCATATTCAATGGCTAGAAGATGTAATCGTTAGCCTATGACAATATTTTTTGTGTTTTTAACACTGCGGCAATAAATGCGCAAATTATTTTGTTAAGTAATCAGTAACCACCTACTAAACATCGAACCAGATACTGATTTTTGAAGTGTTTTGGATTTCGATTTACTGAAAAAAGTAAAAAATGTAGAAACCAGCAAGCAATACTTCTACGAAATTTAAAAAAAAATTAAGATCCAGTGAAAACATCGCACTCACTCACGACGAAGACTGAAAGCATGTATAGACAATGCACTGAATGCCCTTATAAAAAGAACAGAAAAACAAAACTTACTTGTGAAAAGTGTAATACACATATTGTATTTTCTTCTTTTCTTCCTTTTTCACCTTCGTATGCAAATTTTACGGTAAAAACAGAATGTAAACACTCTTGTGTATGAGATGTCCTGCGTTTAAAATTCCGTTCGTATTTTTTGCGCTAGAAAAAAGGCTGGGTTAAATCTTTTCTCATTGTAAGCACGATGCATCAAACATGCTAGTCTAAAATTATATATATTTCTACGCAGATTCTGTACCTGCTGGAAATTGAGGAATCGAAATGTGTAAATAATAATACATAAGGAAAGTTTTTTTTTAATTTGTAATTTTAGAATTTATTTGCATTAATACGTATTCAGTATGAAAATAAAACTATTTAGTTAAAAACAAAGAAAACATTCGACAGCTTAATCCAGTTGAAATAAAATTTATATTCCTGTCACCAGTTGAATAAACCCACAGAGAAGGAGTTATTTCACAACACGTATAACATTTTTCTATCATTAATTTAAATGGAAAATCAATCAAATTGCATTGGATATGAATAATGTATAAATGTTTTTATATAGATATTATATTTAAATATATGTATTTGTCTTAGAATAATTAAAAACATTTTACAGACCACTCTCTTAATTACATATTTTAAGCCCGCCTCGTTGGTATTTGCGTGTAATAAAAAAAAAGCTCTAGCAGATTTCACTATTATGGAAAATATATATGCACACACATACACACACACACACACACACACATACACACACACACACACACACATATATATATATATATATATATATATATATATATACTTATCGTGTTATTTTTTAAGTTAGTTCTTCGAATCTAATTTTTTAATGTATCTAACATTTTTCTCTTGTTACTAAATTTTTTTCTTTTATTTATAGAACTTGAATTAATTGAGGATTTCTCTTCTCAATATATATATAATAAAGCAGCTACTCACTCATAACGATATCTGCAGACTTGGAAATTGGCAGGCATGTCTCTTTAAATGAGTAGAGATCCGCTGTGTGTGTGAGAACGGTTTTTTCGAAAATCGACCCCCCGAAGGGGGGTTGAGAGAGGTTAAGAAGAGATGGAGATAAATATATTCCTGTTTTTGATCTATTAGACCTGCAACCTTGACATTTGGCAGAAAGATTCTTTTCATTAAGTAAAGATCCACTAAAAAAGGGGTTTAGCGAGAAAATCGAAACCTAAGGGGCCGTGCAGTAATGAAACTTGGTATGCATGCTCCATTTGTGAGATTGAAATCTGCTAAGAATGGATCTTACGAAAATCAATAATCACAGGGAGTTATTGATAAAAATGTCGGTTTTTTTTAACTATGATATTTTGACTTTAAATTCTACAATCATGTTTATGTTGTTGAGTGCAGATCCAGTAAAAATAGGTTTTGCGAAAATCCACTTCGAGGGTGTGGGCTACGGGGGCGTACGAGATAGTTCTACTTCAATTTTAGATGTTAATATTTACAAGTCCTGTTATTATTTCATTAAAACAAGAAGTGAGAGTTATAAAATAATGTGTTTAATACAACCGAACGTTTAATGCTAGGACTTGTTAATCAATAATTTATATATATATATATATATAAACAGTATAAATTTATGAGACATTATGAAATACCCAGCGAAGTGGGAAGGTAACTAACTATTAGTGTATAACATGTGTAACAGAACTGTTAAATATACGCACATATATTAAAAAGACATATATTATAAAGAAACCTGATATATTAAAAAAATATTAACTAAATATGCTTGAGTAAAAGTACAGCTATATATGTGTGTACTTTTCTATTACATCAAAGTATATTTATGAACCAGAAGGCAAAATATTCCTATGTTTGCAATTAGTTTCTTTTAAAAATTTATGAACAGTCTATCTTTTTTTTCAGTTAACTAACTATATGGTTTGAATAAAAAAAGCATATTAACCCTAAAGTCAAATAAATGTAATTTTTTCTACCCAAACACAAAAACCCTGTTTCTTTCCAAGCGGCAATAATAAAATTTTATGAAATTATCCAGAAATTAATTCTTACCCGTTTATTCAATTATCTCATCATCATGTCATACGGATGAATATAAGTTCCATACTGCATTTTAAGACTTTTAATTAGGACGTTGATTATAGAATGGGACAAATAATACAATGTACGTATTAAAAAAAAAAGATGTTTTATGAATCCAAGTTTTTGCAGAGGAATTTAGCTGATTTTAAAAGGAGTATTTGTGGCTAACAGATAAATTTTACACAAGCGTCGATCGTTGATGTGTGCAGTAAAAATAAAACTTATTCCCTTACAAAAATTCGGATTCTAGAAATAATTAACTTTATCGAACACAAAATAACATTAAACTATATTTCCCAAAAAAATACCTGGGATATATAGTTTTATAAATAAAATGCTATAAATTATTATGAAATATATAAATATTCACAAATTATTATGTAACATATAAATGTTCACAAATTATCATGCAATATATAAATGTTCACAAATTATTATGAATAGTTTTACGTAAGTTATTCTCCAAGAAGAAAAATAATATTACCACATAAAGAAAAAATAATAAAATGACTAGCTTCATGGCCCGGCGTTGCACTGACATTTACCGAGTGTATAACTTTTCTATATTAGCACGTCCAGGGGTGGGCATGATTTATTTTTTGTATTTCATTAAAGTTACCTCTTTCGAATTTTTTTGACTTCTTTGCCCCGTAACGCAGGTTTCTTCCCGCGTTGCCGGGTTCTATCCCGGCGTTGCACGGGCTGTTACCAAGTGTATATAACTTATTCCCCAAGGGAATTTCCTCTTTCCTTCATGATGGTAGCACTTCTGTGTGCGCGCGATGTGAGTGATTTCTATAATTAATTTCATTCTATATTAATGTAAATCCGTATTAATTTGCGTAGGTTTGTCGCGGTTCAACCCCAAGGTTGCGGGTTCGACCCCGACCCAAGTCGGTAGATTTTCATGATGCAGAACATCGACAACAGTCATGTCGTATTATTATACAGAATGTAAGAGATCCTTTGAGTGTATGTTTGGCTTGGGTGCTCTCCGCAAAGTTAAATCCTAGAACATAGGTTCAAATCGTCAGAGCTCAAGTGCCTTCCTCTAGGGAGGAAACCGGGCGTTAAAATTACCAGCCGCAATTGGTATCTGCCTATGTGCTGGCGCTTCTAAAAGGAGATACCAGCTTCCGGGAATGCAATGTGTCTGCAATGGTGAAACACCAATCCGACGCCCATTAGTAATAATGTCTTACAGAAAAATCAAAAATTTCATAAGGTTCATTCTTTTTTAACCATTATAACTTACAAGGATTTCATTCTCTTCTCTCGATAAAATTTTTTGCACATTACCACGTTCATTTATTGTAAAAATGCTAAGAATGAGAGTGAACTACAATTTAAAATGTTGTATATAAAGAAAAATTATATCTAGCTAAAATTATCTAGTTAAATCTAGTTATCAAAATCATATTAATATGATTTTGATAACTAGAAAAATGAATATTATGAAATTCAATTCTGAAAGCATCATCTATCTTTTTTTTTGTAGTTTATAGATAATTACTTCAGAATGGGATGAATTTTTAACTGTGCAAATTTCTGTTATTTTTAGTTCTCTCAATTTTCTCACATTTCACTCACTTCTTATTCTTTCGAATATCACAAATTCTGACTTGCTTTTGCAATACTTTAAAGCTGAGAGCTTATCAATTAAAATGTCTGCATTAATGTCTGGTTCACCATGAACTTTGGTAGAACTTAATTAAAATATAAGTCTAGACTATAAAGCCTTTCAAAATTTATTAAAAAACTTAATTTTTCAATAAAGTTCAGTTCTTATTATACAATAACATTTTAAAAGGTTTATAAATTCAATAAGCATAAAAATTTTGTTAAACGTTTTCAATAAACTTTACAATATGGCATTATTTTACAGTCAAAATATCAAGTTATGTGTCGTTTAATGAGACTTCTTTTAATTAAAAGTTTTGCGAAGTTTTCAGAGTTGTCTGATTGACGTAATGAAAAGTTAATAATATTAAGCATCATATACAGTTATCTTTATATCTCTAGTTTAATTAAGGAATTTAGATGATTACGAGAAACGCTTCCTTAAAAAGCGCAGATACGTAAATTAAAGAAACATGCTAAAATGCGGAATAAATTGTTTTTTGTATTCTTGCTTCTTTTCACTACAGAAAAAGGCTTCGTTAATGAAATAGATTTGAAATCATGAAGAATAAAGTTGTAAGGAATTTATATTCCCTTTTCCCTCTAACCCGGTTAGATGTGTGGGAGGAACTAAATGATCAGACGACATGATGAACTTCATTTGTTTATTTGTCACAATACTCAACACAGACACAATAATAATCCAATTAAGATCAATTTGATCAACTAGAAGACTGAGGTGAGACAAGATAACGTGGGGATAATATATACGCTCATTCAAATATATTCTTACGGTAACTTATACAAAGCTTGTTTTAAGAAGCGCACACTCATAATTTAACTCTCTAACTTCTATTTGAAATAAGAGCACAGCACCTGAACTCTTACAATCCTTTAAACTTTACACGTGGCATTAAACACTCCTCCATTAGTTAACTTAAGCACTTTTTCGAGATTCCAACTTTACGCGTCGTATACTGTTTACGTATACGTATTACTGTCGATTTGCTTGCTTCTTATCTATTCACTTCCCATCCAAGCTATCCTCACTTAACTTCCAATGTATGCTCAATTCACGAACATTCAAAACTCGCGAATACAGAATATATAAAGTTAGTTCAAAGAATGCTGGCCCTAAAGGAATCCCCACGGAGTTAGTGAAAGGATGCGTATAGATCCGTCACAAAATATAAAGAAGACACAAAGAGAATCATGTCATACATAAAATTCATAATCTCATCATCATAACTTATGTATTATATAAATAAGACGCGTTATATTTTTCATACACAATACTGGAGGGGGAGGGTACCCTTTGTTCACCTAACGACGGTACAATCCTTATTGTACCAAATTATACAACTGTTCAGAAGCGCACACAAAAAATTTTCAAGGAGGGAGTCCATGGTCGAAAATTCCCCAACTCGTATCATACCTGAAGACAACACCAATTGATTCTTCTGATTTTGTCGATTTTGTTAACAAAAAACAAAACAATTAATAAATTACTGAATTAATAATTAGCATTAATTAATAAAACAAATTGTTAGTTACAAGTATTTAATTAAATTTTACGTGATATACATATAGGGTTATCATCAAACGAAAAAAAATTCAAGGTTTTGGGGGGGGGGTGTTTGGTCCCCAGGACACCCCCTTTGTGTGCGCTACTGCAACTGTTCATACATCAACTTTCATACTCAATGCTCTATTTGTGAAGCTGTGATTACATGAATTATGTAGTTGTATTTATTGTTTTTTTCACAAAATTCGTCCTTGGTGTTCCTCTTTTTAGTTAAATTCATCACCGTAGCTGCATCGTCCAACATTCCATTGATAAAATCCTCAAATTATGATAAACTTGCCGCCCATGTGGCTTCCTGGAAGATTGAGTAGATAACTTAGCTTATTGTTAATAAGTCATCGTATGATACAACGTTTTTCTTCTTACTTAACGATTCCAGTCCAGGCACTCGTTGCAATATTTTTTCTGCGAGAGCTAATAATAATGTTCTATTGCAGCTGTATGGGTAACAGTAGATGAAACGAAGCACATGGTTGCAATTCAGCGCGTATGATACGTGCAAAATCAGGACTGCAAAGTTGGCGAGTTACGATAGTGCGTAGTAAACTTATTACACGTGAAAACCTTTTTTATATCGTTAACTATTAATATTTGAAAGAATAAGTTTCATTAATATGAAAAAAACTAATTTCAAATTTATAAAAAAAATTACCTTAAAATGTTTCAAGAAAACAAAACCATTTTATTTCTCAAAATTAAATCAGACTTAAATCAGAATCATTTAATTCAATACATTACTAAGATAGTCATTTAGTATTAGATATCAAAGACATTAAACTAAACAAATGATATCAGAAAAAAAATCCCAAAGCCTTTGTTCCCTATCTTTAGATCGCTTTGCCAATAATTTCCCTTCGATTTTGTAATTCTCTGACGTATCGGGTTTTACATCTGAATATCTCAATCCTTTAGAATAAAAAAAAATCCCTCTTTCTTCAAAAAGTCACTAAAAGGATCTCTAAAGTCACAAATCGTTGCATCTGTTCTTGATAATAGTCTATAGAATAGTTTCCTGTGGTTAGATTGGAAGATGCATTGTAATTTCAGAAATATGCAAAACACGCTCATAAACTAACCCATTATTGGTGATTAGGAACATTTTTAAATCCATTTATCTGCGTAAATTCGCTAATTTTGAAAGGTCTAATCTGTTGAATCTAACAGATAGTGAATCGACATAAAATAACCTATGAAAAGACAAGATATTTAATTAAAAATTAAATAAAATAAATTAAAAAATCATTGAGAAAAAACATAACTCTTCATTTTATGAATCGTTTAAAATTCAAAAATGCTATATTAAATTAGTTGATAACCTTCGTCATGTATGAAAAGAAGGGTAGGTGCCTTTTTAATTAACTATTTACTACACCTGCATCTCACCAGTTTTCATCTCTACGCCTTTATGGAAATCTCCTACTCGAATCCCAATCACCTTTCTCAAAATTATTGTTAGAGCCCTGGGTTCCCCTATTCCTCTATCTTTCCTCATTTTTATCGACTAATTGTAATAATTGGGCCTTAGTTGTGGGGTTTCTTCCTTCTACGTAATCCATCACCTGAGATTCGAGTCTCATAATAATATGATTCAATAATTTTTCATAAGTAAATATCAAATTTAGGTCCTGATGAATTTTTAGCAGTTTATAAACAAAATCTGACGGAACCTGACCCCTACCCTGGTTTGACGAAAAAACTGCAGCCTCTAATTCAAATCTATTTCGAACCACTGGAAAACAATCCGTTAACGCCTGCTTTAATGCTGCGAGATCAGTGGCCTCGCTACGCACAAACGAATACCCAATAACCTCAAACCAATCCAGCGCCCGTCCTACGAGATGACCCTTCAGGTAGGCACAGTCCAAGTTTGTTGGTATCTCATAGTACGCTATATTATCATTAATATTTGACTAAAATTCTTATACATTCTCGGGTTAAGAATAGAAGAGTTCGGGCAAGACCCTAAAATGAGCTCCAACTCCTATCTCAGACGCTGGGCGCCAATATGAGGGGCGTGACCAACTCTCGGTCCCGCCTAGATGTGTGGGAGAAAGTAGATGACTCGCCATAATACCTTTCAACTATTTATTCAACACACAAATTATCAACAGACACATTCTAATATTCAAACTAGAAGAGATGTTCTCTCTCTCTCTCTCCTAATAAGAGCAATAGGGGAATAAACTACGAGAGACGCAAATTATGAGAAGACTTCTGTTATATATATATATATATATATATATATATTGTTCCTCCTTTTATGGGATCAATCCACTACTCTAAATGTTTGAGTATTAATTTAGCTATGGTGACCAATCGTCACTTTAATATCTTCAACTATCAATCTTTGATACACGTTATAAAATATACTAATACCTGATCAGTAGCAAACTCTCCTTTTTGTTAGGTTCTCTATATCTCAATCTCCATATAGCTCCGTCTATCCATCTAACTAGCTAAAAAACCTATACTATGTATAACCGACATAATCTGCTTATCACGGTTTCTTCTTCAAAAGGGTTGATTGTGATTGATTTCAATTGATAGCCCAAAGATTTCCCAAGATGATTATTTGAAGGATGCGTATAGATCCATCACATGTTCAAGATTTTTATTTGTCCATCTCGCCTCAAATGCAAGGTGTTGTTCACGTCAAAGATGGAGCAAACCCTTACTAATAAAAATCTTCATTTTTGTCACAGGTGTTCTTAATATTTTGTCCTATACTTGTGCAAGCAATTCAACATGATCTTCTAACTCAAAATTTATGTTCCTGATAAATATAGATTTGCTTATCGAAAAAGGTTGATAACATTTATATACTTTTCTATTTTATCACTACTAATGTATTAAAGTTAACATATTGAATTAATATATAATCGCCACTCATGAAGATTCTCTCGTCTGCTCTCAACAACTAATTCAAAGAAGTAAAATTAATCATCTGAATTATTCTAGGAATCATCGTATGATTTAATATTTAATGTTTTTATTCGTGATAACTAAGTCATAAATATATAACCCTCTTCCATGTAATGTAATTAATTACAATAAAATAAGAGGAATACTTAAATATATTAAATGCAATTAACTTTACAATGCTATTATATTATTATGAGACTCTTATTTAAAGAAAAATAATGCTAATGTTAATTTTGACATTTACATCACAACCCTCGATTTTGAAAGTAATATGAAAGCTGTTACAAATGTTTCGTAAATTTATATTTCCTTGAAGAGAAGAAGACATTCTTGCTCTTAAAATTAATTTGATTTCGTGAATTGGAAATATTGAGCACTAAGTAATAATAATGGAATATGGATATTCTATATCTGTTATGCTTGCTAATGCTAAATTTTGTGATTATTTTGATCCTAGTCAAAGGAAATTACCCTAACAAGATGTTTGGAATTCTGTAATTTTGTTAATCTATTTTGAGTTTAACGTAGAGAAAATTATTAGTTAGGTCCAATAAACAATTACTGTTATAAGGCGCGTGCTACAGAATTACCTTGAAGTCAAAGTCAATAATTTATGCTGTTAAAATTTATTGACTGATTGAATATATATAGTAATAATTTATAGTAAAAATTAGGTCGCAATATTAGAAGAATGAGTATTTGAGCATTATAAATGTTACTTTTAAATATGTCTGGAAGGCATTTAAAGGAAAGAGCTATTAGAAAGTAATAATATTTAATTTAGAGAACTATTCAAAACTGATATTGATTGTGAGTTGGACTGTACAGACATATTTGTCAAAGATGTTTTTACTCAGTTTATTGTGTGTTGTTGTTTTAATGATAAGGCTCATTATTAACTTAAAATATTTTATAAGTCTAGATGGAAGTTGTGAATAAAATAGTAAACTTCAATCAAATTTAATTATTTTTTAATGAAATACATAGTTATATTAGGACTGAGAAAAAGAGAATTTATCTGCGAATAACTATTTAACCATAACAAATGATAGTTCTTTCAAAAACAAATTTTAGTTTGTAAATTACACTCATGTCCATAAATTAAGAATAATGCAAGTTCAGGCGAAAAAAGAATCAGAAGAAAATCAAATATGACTTATTTGCAAAGACTTTTTGTTAAACAAAAGGTTAAGAGCAAAAAAGATGTAATATGTTTGGCATCATTAATAAAAATTACGAATTTTGCTCCGTAGAGCAAATTACAAAAAACAACAACAAAAAAAAACATTACATGCTTGGTATGATGATTAATACATAGTACGTCTCCCAGACGATGCAATATAGTCCCTACAGTGTCTCGGCATGTTGAGTATCAAAATATTGTTCTGATCTTGAGGAAAATTACACCCCTCATCAAGACATGCAGGAGTTGGTTGATAGGCTGAAACTCGTAGGCCAAGTATGTCTCAGACATGCTGTACTGGTCCGGTGAGGATGCTGTCCTGTCCATACGAGTGATATCCTCCGATTGAAGGCATTCGCTTACGATATTTGCACGGTGAGGACGGGCAATGTCATCCAAAAACACAAATTCTACACCCATGGTGCCTAGAAACCAAAGTACATGTTATTCCAGAATGACGTCTAGATAGATTTGGCTTGTAATGGTTCCAAATGACCATGCAGGTCAATTCTGGAACCCAGAATATCCCCCCTCCAAACGAGCAATCATGTACCACCAAAACGGTGTCGTCCAATGATGTTTCCTTGGTGGTAACGGGTACCTGGAGCTCTTCATATGAAAGTCCGGTGAGAATCAGACTACAAGTTAAACTTGGACTGTTTGGAAAACATCACACAAGCTTGCTCTCCCCAATAGTCCCCAGTGTGTCCACAATGCATGCTGTCTACTCCACGCTAACAGCAGGTAGCAGTGAGTTGCAGAAAGTGGAACAAACCTGATAGGTCTACAAGCATTTAGACCAATCTACCCTAAGCGTCTCTACATGGTCTGCCTTGAAACTGTCGTACCATTGGCTGAAGAGAGCTGATGAGATAGGTCTAATGCTGTACTCTGTTTCTTTTGGAAGTTTTTTTTTTGGCAAAATACCTGTCCTCTTTCGGCGCTGTAATTCGGGAGAAACTTGTAATGTCTACTCACATTACCATCATCTTGTAATCGTTGCCAAAGCCTGGAGAGGAACTCTGAGCGATTCCAAGTTACTCGGATACTTCCAGCTCGGTACGTCTACATTCCAGGTGGCCGATAATTCTACCACGTAAAAAAACCTTCCAAATAAGTTCTTTGTGCCATAACTATGTGGTTATTGCACTGAAAGTCTTATAAAACGCTTGTGAACAATTTATTTTTAGATGTATTCCTTGTATATCCCCTTTTTACACTCTCGTCATTGTGACGTACTATTGGTGTCATCTGGTGACTTCCTGCAAATTGCATATGATTCTTGAAAATGTGTGTAGTGATTTTACGGGTGATGTATTCGATTTCCGAATCTGAATTATCCTTAATTTATGGACATGATTGAATTTCAGCACAGGCGAAGATGACATCATATTTCGCTGTGATTTGCCATAATAACTTGTTTGTATTGTTGAAAAAGAGAAAGCTAAAACAGTCTTAAAACATCATACATCAAAGGGAGTTGACCCATGATTGATTGTTGTATTTAAATCCTTAATTTATAACAGTAACTTAACGGAAAATATTAGCCCCACCCCCCTGCAAAGTTAGATTTTGGGCTCCAAACCGTACTTGATGTCAGTTAGGCTTTGCCCCCCCCTAAGCCTCTCTACCATGCCGGGGTAGTGGGGTGTACCTTACGCCACTGATTTGAACACTAAATAGAAAATACCTAAAGCTTTCTTACTAATTTTTCTTTAGAATACTGTACTTTTGATAATTGATTTTTAAAGGTTTTACGTGCGATATCCATTAATTTTTATTAAAAACTCACTTAACTGAAGTAGTAAATTAACTGTAAACATATCTCTTCCAGTATTCCAAGTGGTCAAATTTTAATAGTGGACTGCAAGATTGCCTCCTTCACCAGACCTGACCAGTTGGAATGCCAATATTAAAACACGTGATCAGTAAAATGTTCGAGAACTTTCGAGCAGAGGGATTTGGTAGGTAAGTGAGATCGCTTTTGTTCGTTAAAGGCTCCCCCTTGCGTAACATTTAGATACAGTTATATTTCTTAGTCTTGATTCTATGCAACCTGAAGTTAATTGTTTGAAATAATAGAAATAATAATAATAATAATGTCTGCAATTATTGCTACAGAATCGTCAGCCCTTGTACGTTTCCCTGCCTAAAAGGTATGGCGCCCAGAAAGATCGTTTGTAGGGGAAAGAGAATATTCTTTAGAGTCGTTATAAGAGTGACTTAAGCAGCAGACTTGCTGAGATATTTAATCAACAAATGTCATGAAGTCGCCAATTTCGGCAATAAAAATTAATGTTTCTGGAGATGTTCAAATAGGTCTAGGATGATTATTTCCCAAGGAAAGAGCAGGTGTTCCTACAAGATTCTTCCCAACCAATATACGAACGATACAGGGGAGGAACATTGGACTCACCATATTTAGAACGGCTATATATTCCATTTGCTTAATGGGATATTGTGATTACAAATTTATATTGCTCTATAAAATCTGTCATAGTTACTCAAAGTTATGGAAAAAAATCATTCTTTACTGTGAATTGTGAGTACATTTCTTTTTACATTTGAAAAACGATCTATCTCATAACATTACTATAAAAATATTCTAATACGCGCATTTTGCAACAAATTCTATAATTTCATACAAATGATTGCCGGTGTAACAAATGTATACGACTACTTGTGACAAATTTTTTAAAAAGAATGGAGATATGGGAATTTTTTTATGGTTTTCAGATTTATTTAGAACCTTTTTAGAAGCAAAAAATTGAAATTAAGAAGAGAAAAAGAAATAATTATTACTAAAATAAGAAAAAAATATTAAGAATTTACAAAAAATAACATAAACGGGGCCCATTTTGCTCAAAACGTTTATGATCTAATTTTTAATTTTTCAATTTTAATATTTTGTTTTGCTATTTATTTTTAAAAGGACATTCGGTATAAAAGAGATTTTAATTTTTACAAAAACTAAAGCCCATTATTTTAGTTATTATATGAAATTGTTTAAAAAAACAGTGATAGTGATTATATTTACAAAAGGGAATGTAAATTTTGCAATAAAACAGTGATTGATAAATCTGAAGATTTAAACAATTCTATACTGTTTATACACAAAATATTTCAGTAATTTATTTTCAAAAGTTTTTGAACAAGTACAGTCCCACAATTTGAGCAATTTCAAGGAAAAAATCGAGTTAAATGTGTTTTGAAGTATATCTGGCATTTTCTTTTATGCAAACACCTGTAGTTTTTGTTCTATTGCATGGGAACAATAAACTTGGCATTTTTATAAAGCTAACAAAATGGCCTATAAAATAAAATCGTACAGAATTTGTCAATTTCTGACAAAATTCACAATATTAGGATACCTTAAGAAGTATTTATAAAAATAAACTACTGATTACGACATCCTTTTAACAGAATTTCTTTATGAGAGTTTCTTGGCAAAATATGGTTTTCTTCATAATGCACTTTTTGCGCTAATTTAAATTAGTTCTTTTATTGTATTTTAATTTATATGGTATTAACTTAAATTCTTGCATTTTATTCATTTGAATGACGAATAAATCATGCTGCATGTCTATTTATATTTTGTATTACATTTAAACAGATATTTTATTTTATTATTTACCTTAAAAGAATTATATATAAAACCCTTTTTTTTAAACTTTTAAAATTAAATAAATTAAAAATCTAAAATTTTTTTATTTTTCATTTGGATTTGAACGTAATTTTATCGAGATTATTTAAATGTTATTGAATCAGTCTAAAACCTTTTATTATGCTAAGGTAATAAACGATGTATTAAAGAATTGAAAGTTTCGTTGTTTGTAGGGAAGAAATATTTTAACACGGGGATCAGATGTTCTTAATGACTTCCCAATAATTCACAAGAGAGGCAAAATTGAACAAAAATCGATATAACAGATTGCTTACGCTCTTGGAAAACAGTAATTTTGAGGATAATACTTATACATACTGAAACAAAAACAAATTTAATAAATTTTGTATAATTTTCTAGTACCATATTCTTTTAAAGATAAGCAATTTTCAATTCACACAAACAGATTAATGAAGAATATTTTCCCTTAAGTTTATTACTGAGAAATAAATGATATTTTGTTTGGAAAATGAAAAAAAAAATATTTTTAACCAAAAATTAAAAAACATTTTTCCATTAAGAAAATTAAGAAAGAAAAAAGTTTTGTTGTAAGCTACCTATAGTAAACATCTCCATTGTCTTAAAAAGGTATTGTTTTATTTTTCAATTCCTACTATTAGCTCACTCTCTCCTTATATTTATTTATTTATAAATCTCTTTCATATTTTCAATCATTAATAAAATACTTTCTATTCATCCAATCAAATTCAGATAAATTCTTTTAAACTTGTTATGGATGCCATTTGATTTTAATACAGTTCTTTCAAATATTTAATCATTAATTACCGGTTAATTAATTAAGTTAATTACCAGTTTTCAACACCAACTTAGATTTGTCTCCATTGTTGTAACAATGACAAAAGTTGGCGTTGAAAACCGATTTTTTAGCTAAACATGCCAAACCGGGTGTGAATTGTTATAGCGATGCAGACAAATCAGGATCTTTTTACAATTCCCACTATTAGGTATTCTACTATATATATATATATCTTCAAATTTTCTATTGTTAATAAAGTACTTTTTATGCATCCATTCAAACTAGGAATTGACTTAAATTTTTTTATATTGTTTGTTTTATTTGGTTTTACTACTTTCAAGGAACATCAATAACATTTTTAATCAATACATCATGTATTTCAGTTAACTAATTATAATTCAGTTAGGCATATCTTCCTTAAAACAATTATTTGCATAACCATTTTTGTAAATATTAAATAATATTTAGCATTTTATTGCAAAAATAGAAATCTAATTTATATCACATTACATATACAGGTTGACCTTGGATATATGGGCAAAACTTGAAAATAATGTAAAATACTGGCAGGGAAACTTTTTATGTATTATCACGAAATTAGTTTATAGCTTGCATAATTTTTTTTCTTAAAAATTCTTACATATTTAACTATTATTGTGTCACGAATAATAGAATTATTGCACGATTCTTAAGACATTTCCTCATCAATGTTAAAGCGATTTCTTATGAATTGTTTACATGAAGATATGAAGTTTATTTGAAGAGTAGTATATTGATTGAACTCAATTTTAAATTGAAGAAATACCTATTATTCATAAAATTAAGTTATATAATATTACTTGACCCAAATTCTTCTTAATAACTGGGTAAACTGTCAATTTTAGCGAGAAAAATATTTCCAGTTGATTAAACATTTTTTTCCAGATATATAAAGGTATTAACATTAAATATGAAAGAAACTTCTATTCTAATTAACAGAGTGTACTCAATAGTTAAACCAAAGAAATTAAATATTTGTTCTTAATAACAATAATAATAAATTACTCAGGGGAAAAAAAGACTAATTATTATTAAACACTTTGAAATTATTCATTTTCTTAAAAAATTTTTAAAAAATCACTCAAAACAAAACCACAAACGACTTTTGCGTCATTAATTTTTATCAGAAATCGTTTGGAGAAAAAAAATGCGTTTTTAAAATTCGTATACCATTTTAAATCCAATTAAATAGCAAGTAATTAAAAATAATAAGTTTTTAAAAAAAAGTTAAATACCATTATATTAAAGTTCTTACAGCTTTAGTATAGATTAATGGAAACATATTTTTTAAATGATTAAAAGAATGATGATAGTTTACATTTATTTTTTCAGATAATTTACACTTTCTCTTCTCCAAAGCAATGATGCAGTGGAAACAGTTTTAATTGGTTTTATTAAAATAAACATTTGTTTGTTTTAACAATTTTATATAAATACCTTTAAGACAAAAAGACAAATATTTCGTTTAAAATACATTTTAAACCATATGTTTTATGTAATTTTGCAAATTGAATGGAATATTTGCCCCTTACAATACTTTTATAAATATTTGATAGCTTTTTCTTTAAATTTCTTATTCATCTACACAAAATTTTTTTATCTTTGGTATGAACGGTTGTTTTATGTTAACTCTGTGTAAGCTTTACATTTTTAATCTGTTTTCTATAGAAAAATGTATTTACGAGCTATGTATTCTAACTCAGTTCTGCATAGAATATATTTTGCAACTTAAGTAAACTCATAAAACGCACATCTAATGCTGATACTGCAAATATTTTTACATATAAAATTGGAAAAAATGTTAATAACGATTTATTCTCAAATGACTTAGAGATTTTCAATTTTATACTCTTTAACGAAATAATTATTGGCAAAAGGCAGAGAAAAGTAATTCCTCACAGAATACTTCATCATTAGGGCAACTGTTATGGATGCACTTTTAAACGGTTTTGACCCATTATCTGTAAATTTGTGTTAGATGCACAACGATGCACAGGAAACCTGTAATCCAAAATATGTTGAATAAGTGTTGATGTATGTATTTCTGAGAGTTAAAGGTCATCCTAAAATTACAGTTATAGATGTATTTTAAAGATGCTGAGGAATTTTTTGCTTTTCAGCACTAGATAGCAAACATGCCAGCTATCTCAAGATAGAAAACAAAACCACAGTTTTTTCGTATTTATCCTTGGTAAGATGTTGATTTATAATACAATTCAGTTGGTACTTAAGCAATTTGTTATTAGTAGCGAATAAACCAAAATCAGACTTGGACGAACTAAAACTCAATTTGTGACTTTCCCCTGAAGTTACATACATTATTAAGGGTATGGATAATGGTTTTAACCTCTTTATTTCAGAGTGTATGCAACTCAAAGCACAATATCAACAGCTAAGAGCACACCACCTGTGAATGACCATCACAATAAATAAAGGAAAAAGTATAGGGCTCAGTATAGACCCCTGAGGAACTTCCTTATACTTTAAAAACTCCGACAGGGAATTATTGATAATTTCTGATAAATCTCTGCCATAAAATGTAACACATCCAGATAAATGATTAACCAGTAATTCTTAAGATTCAAGTGTTTGTGATGATGGATTGGGATTTCTGATGTCTATAAAAAATTGTATGTGGGACAAGAAAGCCCCTCATCCTGATTGAGATGTTGAAAGCATCTTTAATCTTCTGACTAAAATACAGCACTTACTCTGTGGTGCTCTACCATTCTCTAAAATTGCTACTTTGGTAGAAGGTTATGGAATTTTAAATAAAATGTCAAGTCTTTTTTAAAATCATTCTCTTAATAATCTTACACACTACAGAATTAAGGAAAATGAGATAATGTTTATTTTTGCTCCTCTCAGGACAGTCCTTTCCTATGCCCATGATTCATTTATTTATAATGGCAAGAATCTCTGCTTATGTAATGTAGTTAATCTATTTACATATTCGTTTTTGCTTAAGGTTACTAGTTTTAGTATGAATTGAAATTTATTTCATAAAAGTCTCTCTTTTATGTTAAAAATATTGTTTATGTAACATGGAATTAGTTTAATTATGAAGAATTAGTTTTATTACTCCATTAACCGTCTAAGATTTATTTGTATGGTTAAAATAAAAATATTTTTATGTAAAACGTATAGCATAAAACTAGTAATTACCCAACTGATTTTCTGGTATTTCATGAAGTTATACGGATATGCACTGTTTATATATGTATATAAATTATTGATACCTAAGCCATAGCATTAAGCGTTTCATTATATTGAAGAGCATTCTTGTAATTCTCACTTCTTGGTTTAAAAAAGACAGGGCATTTGAAAAAAAAAAATTCTAAAAATTTCTAAACATGAAGTAGATTTATCTATTAGCTCCTGTAACCTCCCCCCCCCTCCAAAATGGATTTGCGCAAAACCCATTTTTCTTGAATTTCTACTCCACAAATAACACTTGCTTGCCAAATTACAAGTCTAAATCTAGTGATTCAAAAAGGTTTTTTTTTAACAATAAGCTTTGATAGTTCATTATTTGAGAGTCGATTTCCGTCTAACCCGTTCTTAGTATTTTCAATTAAAAAAAAGAAACATGCTTATCAAATTTCATGTACCTGGTTCTAACAGCTCTAAAAATAAAAATTTGTCTATGAGGCCCTTAATTCATTTCAATACCTTTGGATGCCGATTTTCTCCAAATCCCCTTAATATTGGATCTCTACTCCATGAAAAGGATGTGATTGCTAAATTTCTTTAGGTCTAATAGATCAAAAACGAAAATATTTTTCTATAACGCTACTTAAGCCCTCGCAACTCCCTTTGGAGGTTGATTTTCAAAAAATCCGTTCTTATCGGATCTCTACTCCATCAAAAGAAGATTCCTACCAAATTTCATGTCTGTAGATTTAATAGTTCCGGAGATATCCTGATAAGTGAATGAGTGGTAAGTCACCTTTCCTCTTTCTATAATGAAATAAATAAATAAAAAAGCATGAGATTTTACCTTGGTAAATTAATACACACATTTTAAGTAAAATATGTTTCACCCAAGTAAACCTTTCTAAAATCTTTTTATTCGAACATTTATTTAATTATGCAAGTTAAGAAGAACACTTTTTCTTCTGGCAACTAAACTTCAAGTTCTTTAGCATTTTCCTTTTACTTCTTGTGAGTATATTGAACGCATTTTATTGTCAAAATATCCAAGAAACTACTTAAATTTTAATCTAACTTTTGTCTTTATAAAACACCTGCACATAACGTCCGATGTAATGCACCAAACTTCTTAAAAATTCTACTCGGTTGTATTTAAAAATCCGTAAACACCAGGATCACGTGTTCTTGAAGACACAGCAATTTTTTATAACCTATAATTTAATTAAAAATTCTTTTATGCCTCAAGAGTAAAATGGACAGCGTAGAAATTTACGATAACAATGCATAAACATTTTATAAAAGAAGATAAAGCTTTTTTTTCTAAAAATAATGGACGGAAGAGATGTAATTACAGGTTATCCGTAGTATACATTTTTATTTTATTCTAATTTCGAGTTTAGAACTAAATTACCGAGGAAAAAGAATTTTTCACGAAAAAAAGAATAACTCTTATTTTTTTATAGTTGTATAATTCAAAGCAGGACTCAAAAAAGAATACTCTTTATACTGGATCTAGATGAATACAAAAGATACGTTTGTCAAATTATGTAACGCTTAAAAAAATTAAATTTGTGAGTTCTTTGTCCAGGTACTTGAATATTTTTTAAGTTAAGAAACGTGCATTGTGTTTGGCATAAACAAATGTCATCCTGCAATCGAATGCAGGGAAAGAATAGTAAAACAATTAGTAGCTTAAAAAATTAAGATTTAAACAAGATTCTAAATTAAAATCTACATTATTGAAGAGACTGATACAAGCAATGATGAAATGAAAGTGAAAAAGGTTTTATTAGATTTATTTTTACACACAATTAAAAGACCGAAGGAATCATTTAGTTATTTTTAATTTTATCAATGTAAAGGAAAGATTTCCGTTTTAAAATATTATTTATTTTTGCACTTGAAATTTAAGAATCTAGGTCATGGGGTAGTACAAATTGTTAGGAAAAAACTTTTTTGATGCAAAAAAATGAATAAATAAATACTACATAAATGAAAATATATATATATAACCCCTACCCACCTACTCACACACACACATATTTATGCGTGCCTTGCTTAACCTCAATTTTCCCATTTTTTGTTGATAATTGTTTTTAAATTTCTCTGGATTAAAATAATAAATTAATGTTTTTAGTAGCAATAAAAAATAGAAGATTGTTTTTAAAGTTATTACTTGATTTTTTGTGCCTATTTTCAATTCCGATGTGTTTGTTGTCAATAAGATTTATCATTTAACAATTATGCACTCTGCATGCAAAGAAGAATATTTCATACATCTTAAAATAATTTCTCTCATACTTACAAAAAAAATCATGCTCGTACCTCTTTTTTAAACAGGGGATTTTTGTGTGTGAATGCATGTATACGTACACACACAATTTGAAGTATGGTGTACTACTGAGGTAATGGGACCAGACATAATTTCTGATTTTATGCATTATCTTTCGATTTTCATTTCTTCTCAAGCAGCAAATTGCACAATCCATATTCCTTATGGAATATTTTCAAGAATTTATATCCCCGCCTTCACCAGAAAGGAAAACCGGATGAGAAGTATTTGAGTACCATGAACAAACTGCATCTCTTAGAAACACTGGCACTACCAATCTGACTATAAGTATTAAAAATATGTACAAATCAATGACAGATAGAAGAAAATATGAGTGCTCGTACAGCGTACGGGAAAACTGGTTGTGGCAAGCTTTTAGTAGTCCGTATTGTGTACAGGCAAACCAGTTAAGGAGTTAATGCATGTGGTTTGTTTCTTTATATCCGTAATTTGAAACTATATATGCGTATTTTTACATTAGGTGAAAATATGTGCAACGCTAAATTTCACAAATATTTTTTTTAAAAAAAACTGCTTAACGAACTTTATTTTTTGATGATTTTGATTTGTTGCTGCAGTATTGATACATCTATCTCATAAGACAATTTCCTTTTCCCTGCGAACAACGGTCAAATAAAGAACGTGACATCCCAGCCATCCCACATGCCTGTTTATTCAACTTGAAAACTTGTCCTCTGGAGAGAGTAATTCTTCATTAATAGGTTATCTATATAAAATGCTTCAATGGATTCAGGATTCAAACTTAGAGGGGGGTTGGTAGAAACAGAAGTTTTTTTCTTCTTATCTTTGGAAGATTTTAAGGTATCCGACAACTTGCGACTATATTTTCTTTAAAAAAATGGTGATACGGGGATTTTTTGTGGTTTTTAGAATTGTTTAGTACGTTTAAAGAAAAATATGATAAAATTAAGAAGAGAAAAAGCAATTATTATTACTAAAATGGGAAAAAATAGGTAAACATTTACAAAAAATAACATAAATGGGGCCCATTCTGTTCCAAAAATTTATGGAATAATTTTCAATTTTCAATTCTGATGTGTTGCTATGTTATTCATTTTTGAAATGACTCTCAGGTTAAAAGGTATTTTAGTTTTACAAAAACTAGAGCACTTTACCTTAGTTATTAAATGAAACTGCTTAAAAAAATAGTGATTATATTCACATAAGGGACTGTAAAATCTGTTATAAAACAGTGGTTGATAAATCTGAAGGTTCAAACACTTCTACTATTATATAGAGCATACAGGAAAAATTTCAGTTAATTATTTTCAAAACTTTTTGAGAAATCGCTATCCCTGTTTCAGCATTTTCAAAAAAAAAAAAAAACACTGAGTAAAACTTGTTTTGAAGTATGACATCTTGCCTGAAGTAATGACATATGCTTTTACTAAAACATTTGTACATTTTGTTCCAGAGAACGGAAAATAATAAACTTGCTATTTTTATAAAATTAATAAGATGCCCTGTAAAATAAAATCATAAAAACATTTTGCCTATTTTTGGCGAATTTCACAATTTTAAAGTAGTCGGATACCTTAAGATTTTTTTTTCTTTTGAAATCCCTATAAGTGGGTTTGGAGGGTTACGGGGATGTAGGGAATAAATATACTTCTTTTTTAGAAATTCATATCTTGTCCTTTTTAAATTAAAGCATCTGAGTTATAAGAGTATTTTGAAAAAAATTCAAAGCTTAATTTTAGGATTTAGATATCATTATTTTAAAAACAATGCATAATCATACATCATTATGAAATAGTTAATGAAGAAGGAGAGTCATAGTTAGTATATATATGTTTCATTATTTACCAAAAAAAAAAAAAACAGTGCTTTAATTCCAGTTATTTAGTTCATAAATTAACCCCCAGAGCTTATTCCTCAATAAATGTTTATGTTCGAAGAAGGAAGTTGACTATTTTGCTCTGAATCTATAGAAGTTGGCTGTGAATTTCGCCACTTGGTACCTAGGAAGGAGTTATGTGTAACTTCTCAGATGGTCAGTTCACGCATGTCCGAACATAATTGGCCGCCAATCAGCTTGATCCATGAGCGACTAGTAACCGTCTTTGAAGTAACAGTTATTGGATGATGGATTCTAGGGTTAAATTTAAGCAGTTATAAGTGTAAAATTAGAAACATAGCTGAATCTTTGCAGTAACATATCTTTAAACTGTAGTACGAGGTAAGCAAATTCGAATCATGAACTGAAAAAATTACATACGAAATACAAATCAAAGATACATAAATTGTCACCAAATAAGTATTAAATTGCATAATAACTGCAATATTCTTAATATGATTTCTTGAACACTCTATTTCACATTTGATAATAAAAAAAACATGGTTGGTGTAGCCGGCTGGTCATGGTCACAAACGTGTGTTTGTCATAGCTTGTATCGATTTTTCATACTACTAAACATCCGTCTCGTAGAATGGCCGTTGCACGTTTAATTTATTCTTTCAATGCGTAATCCTTACTTTTTATGGTGGAGAAGTTTAGAGTGTGAGATGCGAGTTGAGTTTACATCTTCCTCCCTTGACCATGGTTCAAAATTTCGAGGCCTATCATCTAGATCAGCGATACTAAACCTGCGGCCCACTGAGTCTTTTAAAGCGGCCCGTTTATGCATTGCACTAAGAAATTCACTAACATTGTATTAAAAATTTGGGGATAAATTCTTTGTCAAGAAATTAAATATATCAGTTTTGCGGTGGGTGTCGTACGGGTACGAACTGATATTCTTTTTCTTTCTGGAACTATTACCGTTAGTGTGATAACAGACAGCAGTGGTGTCGCGACAATTTTGAAATGAATGAAATTTTCAACTATCTTGAATGTCTTGCAAGCGAACAGTATTCGAAGAAAATATATCGTTTCAAAACGATTGAGAGGTTGACTATTATGAAGTGTGAAACAAACATGGATCAGTAATCATTTGATTTGTCGGGAAGTTCTGTATTTAAAAAATACTAATAAACAGGAATCGTTCAATGTCACTTTTCCTCGAAGATCTCTTTCAAAAGTTGACAAATAGCCTTTCTTGAATAATATTTGTAACATCAACAAAGTGTTTTGTTAGTGGTAATATCACAGGGGTAACAAAGACATCCTGTGAAGTATGTTGTATTACCGATAATCATATAAAACCGTTTAATGATGCAGAAATTTTGAAGGAGTGTTTCTGAGAGAGAGAGAAATGCTTCTAATTTAGTGTTAGTAACAAAAATAAAAAAAAAAAATATTAAAAAAAATAATTAAAAAAAGCAAAACATGAGCTATAATATTTTGATCAATTTTCCACACGTTAAATTTCCAATTACCTTGGTCTTAAAGCATTTCTTGGCGTGGTCCTTTTTTGTGTCGAAATTAGTCGACGGTATCATTCATAAGTACCGATTCAAAATTAATAATACTTATTTATACATTTTACCTACTCTTCGTATAGCATTTAGAGGCTCAGATTAGAGTACGCAGCGAAAGTCAGCACATTTTTAGAACATACTATAAATTTAAAAATCAGACTTTTTGACTCTTAGTACAAATTCCCAAAACTTTTAAGGCATAAAGGAAACTCCATTTATCTATAAAGTTTATATATATAATCTTTTTCATGCTTCATAAATTATTTCAGATACAGATTCCAGTAAGTATTACATATGTTTGGAAAGAATTCGGTCCATTAACCTATCTTACGCTGACTAGAAAAATCAATCGGACTGCCAGTAAAATATTTTCTTTTTTTATATCATTCGATTCTTCCAGAAAACTTTTACTACTGACTTTTGTATTTCCTTCCATAGACTGACTATGGTTCCTATTTAAGGCTGATAGCCTGTGCACTTTTTTTTTTTGTAACAGTGCTTTAGTGCAGAATACAACTCATACGATAAAAAAGACTTCTTTTGTCTGATATTGGTTACATGATTCGCCAATGTAGTCAGCGGGTGATTTCTGTTCGCCTTTACCTTCTCCTTTCTATGAGAATATCTAGTTTATTCAATGATTTGTTATTTATTGGATATATTCCTTTGGTAGATATTTCTAAGCAATATTTCGTACTAAGTATGCACTGTGAGATTATTTTGATGAGTTTCAATTTTGATGTATGGTGATAATTTTATCAATTTGAAGAAAATAATTTGTCTTTGATATTTTTTAAAAATAAATATTGATTAATACACATTAGAATTGATCACAGTAACATATGGAGTGAAATAATAAAATTCGGAACCTATAAATGTGGCAACGATGTTCTAAAGCAGGGGTTGGCAACCTTTTAGCTGTGGCCAAACAAATCTACCAATATGAAAACCATTTTGGTTCCCGTGATAATACACTGGTGGGCACCGTAAATGCAACACCCTGAAGGAAGCACGCAAATAACATGAAATTTACAACATGCATAAGTGGAGGTGAGATATGCAAATGATTAGAATTTCAGCGCAGAAACACATCACGCACGCCTGTGGCGCCACCTTAAAGCGCTATTTAAGGCTTGGAGATTTCGACGATTTCAAGTTCGGCAATTGTGCTTTTCTTGTTGATTTTTCAAAAAACAATCAGTTATGTCTCGTAGAAAAAGTGATCAGCTTTTGATGAAGTATCCGAGTTCGACAGAGGAAGGATAGTGGCCTAACGAGATTGTAGATTATCTTTCAGAGAAATCTGTAGTCGTGTTGGACGAAATCAAACAACTGTAAGGCGTATATGTGACCGTTGGATACAGGAGGGTACGACGGACCGACGTGGTCGCTCGCATCCACCTCAGTGCACCACTTCACGTGAGGACAGAAAAATTGTGCGCATGGCAGTGACGAATCGCTCAGTCACATCACGAACCATAGCACAGAACATTGAGTCTTTAACGCATCATTCAGTGTCTGCGCGTACCATTCGACGACGTTTACAGCAGAGTGGTCTGTCCACAAGACGTCCATTGCTTGGTCTACCCTTGACGCAGAACCACAGACGTCTCCGCCGCCAATGGTGCGATGAAAGAAGGATGTGGGCGGAAGAATGGAATGAAGTTGTCTTTACTGACAAGTCACGCATCTGTCTGCAACAGAACGATGGTCGGATTCGAGTCTGGAGACACTGTGGAGAGAGGATGCTGAACAGCTGCGTTATTCACCTCCACACGGGTCCTGCACCGGGTATTATGGTATGGGGCGGTATTGGATGTCACTCTCGCACTCCTCTAGTACGCATTTCCGGTACTTTAAACAGCCAGTGCTACATCTCCGAGGTGTTGGAGACAGTAGTCCTTCCTTACCTTCAGGGCTTCGCCACAGCCATATTTCAACAGGATAATGCGCGATTACACGTGGCACGCATTGTCCAAATGTTCTTCGTTAATCACCAGATTAAATTGCTTCCCTGGCCGGCTCACTCTCTGGATCTTTCACCAATAGAAAACATGTGGTCAATGGTTGTTCAATGATTCACTCACATTACACCCCCAGCTGCCACACCAGATCAACTTTGGCAACGTGTGGAAGCTGCTTGGTCTTCTGTACCCCAAGAACACATCCAAAGTCTCTTTGAATTAATGCGAGGCGTGTGGCCGCGGTGATCTCCAACAATGTCGGCTACTCTGGCTACTGATTCTGGCAGAAACTACACTTCACAGAAGTCTATAAATTTAATCATTTGTTACTTGGTCAACATGTTATCTACAAAAAGAAATTTGTTGTGCTATCTCTTGTCTTTCTTGGTGTTGCATTTACGGTGGCCAGCAGTGTACATGCAGAGTTACAGAATAGAGGCCAATAATATAGATATTTACAGTTTTGTAATACATTAATTTTGCAACATTTAAAGATATTTCTTAATATGAAAATAAACAGCATAAAATATAGCTAGTTCTTCAACAAAAATAAAAAAATGTACATATACTGTGTATTTTTAAGCTTACTTATTAAAATAAGAAATGCACTACATAGAAAACAAGTATTTACCTTTATTATAGTTAAATAAAAATTTTAATGCGATCCTAGTGTTTGCACCTCTCTGCTTTCATATCGTAACATCAGAAATATAATATGTGACTTTCAGTTTGACTCGATTCTGAGCATTCAATTGTTAAACAATTTTTTTGTGATCTCGAAATATTTTTGATATAAGGAAAGATTTTTAACTTAGATATTTAGAATCAAAAGGGGAAAGAAGTGAGTGTACATACAATTTTCTCTCTTCGAACTATTAAATCTCTCGATGAATAATAATTTACAAAATAACTATAAATTTATCTTTAACGTTATCTTTCAGGTGTTTTTGTAATTCCTTAAATGTTCATAATTCTTAAATTGTGTTTCAAGGAGTTCCATTATAAATTTATCAACTTCCAGCCACTCAAAAAGTGACAAATTATTAGAGTAGAGCAAGATGCCACTGAGAATTGTACCGAGTGCCATGTGTTGCCACCCCCTGATATAGTCCATAGGTTCCTAAAGTGGTTCCTATGGAGCCCTGGAGGCCCTGTGTGATTGCTGAGGGGGTTCCGAGGAGAATTAAAATAAATTTGGGGGTAAGTGGACAACATTAGGGATCAACAAAAGGGTTAATGCAAAGTAAAATATTTGCATCCCCTTTCCATTATTATGAAAATTAAAATAAATTTTTAATGATTTTTACGTTTTACAAATTGTATAGTAACAGTTAAAAATTGTTTTAGAATAAAATATTTTAGATAGATACATAAAGTACAAGTAATGAAAAACGTTTTCCCTAGGACCCCCAAACGTTTTTAACCCATAGGCCCCCTTTTATAGACCCTTGCCCACAGAACCCTTTTTATTGGCAAAACTTTCCCAAGGACCCCCAAGTGAAAAAGGTGCATAAATGCATAGTATAAAATTACAAATTTAAAAAGCATTTTGTTGAAGACATATTTATAGGAATTATAACTTTTATTTATATTTTAATGACTTGGATAAACTTGATGAGATATTATGAGTGTATTTGTATATCTCCGTCTTATAGTGTTTGTGAGTAGCAACAGGAAATCCCTACAAGCACTATTTTTAGTCGGTTTGTGTGTGTGTGATGAGGTTTTTTACGGGACTGAATCCCCTTTCTACCGAATGGGATGACGGGAAAGTAGTGAACAACTTCTATACAATAACCCATAATGCAGGATATGAAATTGGGATCTGTTTTTGTAACCAGAATGTGTGGTATCCTTGTTCAAACATTGATTTAAGTCCCTCATTTGTGGAAATTTCAATAAGATGTTCCTGTATTAGTAGGGATTCATCTGTGTTTGAGATCAAAGTTAGTCCAAACGCAAAAGGGTTCAACACCCAGCCGGGAATATCTAAGTAAATTATTATTATTGATTTAAATTTCCATAAAAATAAAAATGGATCAATTTTTTAAAATTGTATATTAAACCCATGCCATTGCTCAGGAACCCTGAAATAAATATTAATCTTCGACAACCCCCCATGAATAATATCGGGCACCCCTGGGGGACCGAAGATCGTGACCACTTTGAGAACCATTGCTCTAGATACATCAAACTAGAATGGAAGAATTTCTAAAGCATGTTGCGATGTCGAACACAAAATAAAAGTATGTTTTTCCTTAATAAAATTTTCACCGTTTTTTTTTTTTAAATAGACGCGTTAACTTCTAAATGCGCAACTAAAGTTATCTCACGTTTTAACTCTTCAACTCAATTTTATTCTCTAATGTAACTTAAATCAATGTGCACATTTTATAGGAGGAAAATTTTTTAATAAGATAGGGACTTCCGTATTTCATTGCCTCTAGGCCTTTTTTATCGATATTAGATTTGGGTGATTGTTTATAACCTACATTTGGTCCTTCCTTGCTGTCAGATGCGACAAATAATTATAACTTGGTATGCGAAGCAATAAAGTATAAAATATGTATATACCCTAACTTATATGTTGGATTTATCGTATTAATACTCTTTTGAGGATCAGCTCGCGTAGTTTTATGTGAAAAGTTTCTGAAGGTATATTATCTGTACTGGCCACACAAGTGGGGTGCTTTCAAATTTTAATTTCCCTAAAGCAATCTGAAAATTTAATGTTTCACCACAATAATATTAGAATAATTTATAATACAGAATTTCTAAAATTGTGGGGCTTGATAATTCCACGAAAAGGGCGCAAGCATATTGAAAAGTCGGGGGGGGGAAAGATTATTTATAAAAAAATAATTAATTTACTGAAGAAACAAACAAAATACTTTCTGACATAATAAAAAAAAATAAAATGCACATTTACACTGATATACTACACATATAAATGCACTAGTACTACTGCTCAATGTATTTCATAAACAATTTATCAATACTAAGTTCAGAACAAGTAATCGTATAATAATTACCAGGGACCTCATGGGGGCATATACAAAATTATATGCAAAAATTAACACTTATCTTGATAATTTGTACGGTTTAAGATTAACTGTTGATTTACGTAAAGTGATTCGTTCCCCAACGCCACCGTTTTTCTCGTAGATGCACGCATATAATGTATTGAAATGGGGTGGAAGGAAAGGAATAAATAAACAAATCCTCTGAAATAAGTAAATCCTTCTCAAACACTGTCAAAGTCTTTTTATTGCATTCCAAAGCATTCGGAATAATTTTATGGATAACAGTGTGCAGAAAAGTTCGTACTTTAGAAAGACGTGTTTATACGACTGGGGCAATTAACGCTTTGGCTGAGCGATACGTTTAAATACACCGATGGCACTTAAGAGATTAAAGTCGTATTGCAGGTGTAGCGTCAAAGTATAACACTATTGAATTCTATACATAGTTATTGTATGGTAGCTGGGACGCGATGAAAATTATGATTGAATATTGGGTAGTAAATATTGAAAGTTTAAGAAGCACTGCTTTAATGTTTTATTAAAAGCAAAATGAAGTAAATATTTATGAGCATAAACGGGAACGTTTATCGCCTTTCTAAGAGCAGTCGTAAAATGAATTTAAATTTGAAGGAATATGAAGTAAAAAAAAACATTATTGTTCGAGGATATTTTTTTCAAACTATCGAATAAAAATATAAAAATAAAATTAAGAGATTTTTTACAATAAAATTATATGTAAAAAAATGAATTTAGTTGTATTTGCACGTAACCCAAAACAATTTCTATTTTTATATTTGTACATATTTTGGTACTCTACTCTTGAAATGCCTCGTCAGAACACTGAAATTTAATTTAATACATTCAGCTAAAGCTATTATCCCCCAAACATGCTTAAGTACACTATGGTATGCTTCCATTTCTAAAACCGGAAAACGCTTCAAAGTTAGGAGAGGTTTGCAAACGAAATTAAAGTCAAATTATTTCCGGAAATTACTTCCGCAAAATTTCAAATGAAACACCCGTTTATAACAATATACGAATTACGTGATAAACGAGCTATGCATAAAATACTGAATAGAATACAACAAGCAATTATTGCAGAAAGGGAAATTTCAAAAGCGTTGAAGAAATTACATTTCAACTAAACGCTTATTTGTAAAAAAAAGTAATAAGCATGTTGTTGGGAATTGATCGAGATTTAATAACATAATTAGAAATTAAAAAACAGATGATAATTTTTCTTAAATAATCAACACAATCCTCGAGTTATTTCATACATTTTCAAAATCAAATGTTTTGCAATAGGTCATGATAAATAATAACTCTTAATATTTTCGTAACAAAAATAACACAGCCGTAAAAACGAGATTTTTAAACATGGGTTTTTCTTCAAACTTCACAATTTGAATAACAATTTTTTGTCCTTTAATTTTAAGAGCGAAAGTGAACGTTGGGTCAAATTGAATTTATTAGATAATTAGTTTTAATAATTATATTTTAGGAAGGGATAGTTTAATTCGCTGGTTTCAGTATTCAACACTTAATTGTTCTAAGCAGTTGGATCTCTATGAGTAAAATTTAATTATTTAAATAATTAGTTTTAATGATAAATTTTTATTAATTATAACTAAATTATCTTTATGAGATCAAAACGATTGTGTATAGAAAATTTCAGTTTATTTGAACGCTTTAAAATGTTCAATAAAAGATTTTAAAGTTTTGCCCATTGCTAACATGGTCACCAAGTCACCAAATTTGGTGTAAATAATTTAGGGTAAATAATTTGTATTTGAATTTGTATAAAGCGTTTATATATTACTCTATATTATATTTATTTTATGATAAAATTCCAATATTCGCTAGCAGAGCTGTTCCTTGCATTATAATGGTGATTCAATAAAAACATGGCAAAATCTTGGTGATAGAGCCAAGTTGGCCTCATTTTTTGGTCACCAAGTTAGCAAACAATTTGACGACATTGGCGACCATGTTGGAGACTTGGTGACCATTTTTGGCGAGTTCATGAATCCGCGAGAACTACAAATACGGAGACGGTCGTTGGAACTTAGTGTTTCTTTGACTAGCGATTATTAGTCTTGGCTTGACTGTGAAGAGTCGAATATAGATTAGCTCGGCTGTTGAATAGGACAAGCTGTCCTTGTGAATAATCGAGCCTTCTTGTATTTTAAGAGTTAGAGAACACTAGCAGGAAGAAGGCTATCCTGGAAAAGGCTTCTTCAGAAAGCCAAGGCCCACCCTGGGCTGTCGAACTACTGTAGAAGGAAGGAATTGTATTTTAGACTCAGATATTGTCTCTGAGCGCTGTAGAAGTTGTAGAGTCCTTCTCATATTTATTCTGCGAATTTTGCTGAGGAATCCTGTATTTCAAGGATTGATTTTCGACAGTAAATTCTCATAGATCTTAAAGAAATGTCTTGTTCTTTGTGACTGATCTGCATAAAATCCTCTAACCCCGATCAACGTAACAATATTTTATATATTCAAGAAATAATTTATAAAAAATTTGCCTAAATGAAAATGTGTTTGATAAAATTATATTCATATAAGCTGTAACAAAGGGTAAACAACGCTTTTAAATTTAAAATTATTTGTAATTCTAGAGAATGTTTAATGTATTAATTGCGTAATATGTGAAAACCATGCTACTTTTAGTATTTTCACTTTTCCTCCAAAACATAATGTTTTACATTTAGGTACAGTTTAAAAACAAAACTATTGCATTATACGATTCAATATTTTCTATACTTCTGTACAGGATACCTGTGCCTATAGTCAACCTAATTTTATTTTATTTTAGTAGTATATATATATATTTTTTTTTTTAAAAATAGTTTTATGTATGAAAAAAGGGGGATAAATTTTTTTAAAATTACAATGTTTAAACTTTTTTACAGAAATTAAACTAATATTTTATTAAAAATATAGGTTAACTATATTTTGTGTATTGTTTTATATATGCCCGAATTTTAAAAAAAAAATATTTTAGATATCCTTTTTTTTAAAAAATGGTATCTAAACATAAGAATGTATTTCGGAGTTATTATGTCTTACTTAAATTAAACAGGAAAAAAATTTGAACTAAAATTACTTTTGTATTTTTACAGAATGATTAAATATCTTTATTGAGAACACAAAAAAATCTAACATGTAACGGAAATTTTTAAGGATATAGTATGTCCCCAAAACAAAGGGTCTTAATTTGGAAATTTAATGCTTTAGAGCATGTCCTGGTTCCCTTAAGACTGTATCATGTACATTGAAATACTTGTAATACATTTTACCATGGAATTTCTTATTGGAGAAAAAAGGTGATTTTTAAATATTTTAACAGTTTGCAAAATTCGCGGATGCACCTGTAGTATAGCAAATGAGAAAAAAAATCGTTTTTTGTTATTTTGGCTTTAAAACTTATTGTTATCTTGGTTTTAAAGCATATTGTAGCTCGGCAGCCTTACATTGTCTGTGTATATTAGTATAAAAAGATTAAAAAATTGAACAGTAAGAATCTATGTTGTTAAAACTCTTATAACGTTATTTAAACGTCAGCAATTTTTCCTCTAGATTAAATACTGTATAAAGACTTTAATATACAGAAAGCTTAGATACTTAAGAAGTTTATTAAAATTAAATCAATGGGGGGGGGGGTACCCCATGGACGTCTAAGGGCAGACCAACCCCCGTTATGTAAATTATACAACTATTGATACTCATTGCTCAAATTGTGAAACTGTAGTTTTCGTATATTATATAGTCCTACTTTTTTCAATATATTGTATATAGCAGGGAAAAAATAAATTTCAATTCTTCATCTCCACATAAAATTGGCATTGATTTGGAGATAATCTTGGCGACTTGGTAACCATATATACTTCTGAAAGTTACCGGAGAAATCTATAACCTCACGATTAATGACAAAAGCGAATTTTTTGAAAAATTGCAGGATAGTGGGGGGGGGGGGGTCCTAGGCGAATCATTCTTGGCGCTCCTCTTCAGTTAAATTCAATTTTTTACGACCCATTTTTACTAAATATGCCTTATATATACAGTGGTGGCCAAAATTGTAGACACTTTTTAAAGTTATGTTTTTTAAGTTTGTATGCTTATAGAAAAGGTTACATTGCTCAAAATGCCAAGACTTTTATATTATTTTCAAGACAATTTAATATTGCATTCAACACAAAAACGAAATTCAAATATTTGCAACGCATAAAGAGTTATGCTGCAAAAACTTACGATATACATCAGATACTGATGATTGCAGTGAGTTACCAGTGCTTAGCGGGGTAGCCGTTATTTTTTATTACAGCTTTACATCGATGTTTCATTGATCTAAAATAGTTTTAAGCTCTTCCTTCGTTATTGCAGGATGCCAGGAAGCAATTATATCCTCTATAAGTTCATTTTTATTTCATGGGTATCTCATTAGGGCAAGAGTTTTCAAACGGTGCCTCAAGTTTTGATAGGTCAAGACTGGTTTCTGCCCAGGGCAGCAATGATATTTAATCAAGAAGCAATGCCATCAAATAAAGGAGTAGATTGAACACCTGGAAAGAGGTGTGAGATGAGAAAGTGGTCTTTTCTATGTTAAAACTGCAAGACAGTTGGGTGGTTCAGTGACTACACCAGGATATTGAGAGTTTTGTTTAAGATGTCAGGAGACAAATTTAATAAAAAAACAAAGCGGGAAAAGGCCGAAAAAGGTGGACCACACCTGTTGGGACATAAGAGTAAAATACTGTCTTCACGATAAAAGAATGTCATCAGGGATCATCAAAGTTATTTGAACGATGCTGATGTTTCTGTCAATTCAAAAACAACCAGGGATAAGATTAGCAGATGCAAGACTAAAAGGCAGAATTCCATAAAAAAAGGATTATCTCAAGTTACAGCAGGGCTGTAAAAGACTACAGTGGTTAAAAGAACTCATTAATTGCGCAAATGTTTTTTGTCACAAGTGATATGGAGGGATGAAACTAAGATATCGTTATTCAGTAGTGATGACCAAAAATATACGAGACGCATAATACGAGAATGCTACATCCTGACTGCATGCAGTCAACTGTGAAGTACCCACATAGTTTTATTATTTGACCATGCATATCAGCTGATGGTATAGGTTGCCTTCATACCATCGATGAGACACTGAATGTCAGAAAATGCATTGACACCTCTCCAAAGCCCAAACTTTCACCTTTAATCAGGGACCTATTTACCAACAATGATTTATTTATTTTTCAGTAACATTCAGGTCCTTGCTACATAATAAAGTAATCGAAAGACTGGTATCGTTCTAAGATCATTAAATTGTTGTCCTGTCCATGAGACAGTCATGACCTAAATCCTATCGAAAACTTGAGACACCGTTTGAAAACTCTTGTCCGAATGTTGTACCCATAAAATAAAAATGAACTAATTGAGGATATAATTGTTTCATGTCATCATATAATAACGAAGGAAGAAATTAAAACTATTTTTAGCTCAATAAAACATCGATGTGAAGCTGCAATGAAAAACAAAGTTTACCTCACTGAGCATTAATAACTGACTGCCATCATCAGTATCTGATGTATATCGATAGTTTTTGCCGTATAACGTTTTTTGCGTAGCAAATATTTGAATTTTGTTTTAGTGTTGAAATTAATATTAAATTGTCTTTAAAATGATATAAAATACTTGGCATTTTGTGCATTGTAACATTTTCTATAAGCATACAAACTGAAAAAATATAACAACTTTAAAAGTGTCCACAATATTGGGCACCAATGTACATAAATTTATTACAGCTTTATGAAAAAAAAAGTTTTATGTATAGAGAGATAAGTAATACCAATAATAAATGAATATCGTTTTTAGTATCAAAACAAATTTCTTAAGGCATTTAATTTTCTTACCTATAGAATTTTTAACTTAATAATAAAAAATAAATATTTCAACTTTTAAAATATATATGTGAGTTTTGATATTTACGAAACCTCTTAATTAACGCGTGGAAAATAGTTTTCTTATATATTTATAAAAATTACTAAATAGAAAACCTACAAGTACTACTCTGTTTTAAAAATGTTTCAATTTTTATTAAAGTCTCTATCAGTCGAATCAATATTGTTTTAATTCGAAAAATTTAATAGAGATATTTCGAGAGTTTTTTATTTCGACATTTTCAATATTATTTCGAAATATTTTAAATACTTGTATATGTTCTATTATATAAACTTATGCTAAGGTTCATTTTTAAAAGAAGAGATTATATTACCTGATAGTCATAACCAAAAGCCCTATATATGGAATATTTTATTGCTAAATATATGTGCATGTAAAAAAGAATCTGCTGTATCCTGTATATCGGTGTCTTTTATCACTCTTGCTATGGCATCAAAGCATAAAAATTATTATGTGGTGGCAAACTTCCATAAAAGTACCTCCATTACGGTGACTCTATTGTTAAATATCATGACTGTATATTATTGTATATGGTGAAGTTATGTACATCCATTACCTGGCACGCAACATTGTGTAAGATAGTTTTAGTTTTTGTTCACGCCTGGAACAGTGATCAAATCTCTTTGAACTTTTTAAACTTGAAGTTTTTAATGCTTCGTTACGTTTAAACATGTTGTCCATTGTTTCTTACATTTATTTAAAAAAATAAAATTTTTACTGATCAAAAATCAGAAGAAAGAAATGAAAAAAGCAATTCATCTTGAGATAGTAAAACAAGTAATTTCCCCCGCCCCCAGTAGCATTAGAAAAATTTAGTTTTAATTCACAAATAATAATTTTTTTAAATTAAAAGTTTGTTATGATGTACTTAATTGTTCTGGTTGTGTTTTTACGTATGTACATTTAAACTCTATCAATTGCTTGCTGAATTGATTTTCAACATGTAAGAAATTTTAATAAAATGAGCAAGATACATATATATTCACAATGCTGACTCTCAAAAATTACAATACCATAAAGGATGGATGAAACGAACATGTCAAATTTGCATTCAAACAAGATGCTTGTATTGAAAAACGATTAGCGTTTAAGTGAATTCGAGTAACGCTGAACAGAGATTTGTCATCTGAATTTCCGCTTAAAAGGAAATTTAACACATCTTTGCTTAAATAATGCCTTCCCACACGAATAAAAAATAAAAACAGTAGTTTATGCTGTCCCTTACTAAATCGATTAACATAATTTATGTTTTAATTTTGTTTTAATTACTACTACATTATATTTATTCACTCGTATTATTACTTTTTACACACTATTACCTAACGACTCAGTAAGCTGCAATTTTGCTAAGTGAATATATTGTACTGATAAGTCAAGTAATAATACCTCTACATTGAATACATTGAAATATCTCACGTATGTTGTTTTCCTTACGACTACAGTCTTCTTTTGAGAAAATTTTTTACAGGCAACGTTCATTTCCTAGCATAAACTTGAATGCATTTAGGACAACCATAGAAGATCTGCCCAGGGATACCAGATTGGTGACTTTATTGCCATTGGGGACAATTTTGGAGAAAAATATGATGTTGCCAAAGAATCCTCGAGAAATCTTTAGGATCAACCCTTCTAGAAATTCCCATGAGGCTATATAAAGTTCGGTGAAGTTCAAAAGTGAATCAGTCGAGATCAGAGTTCAGTCTTATGCGATACGAGATACTTTCTCTGTCTGAATTCTGATTGTGGAACTGAAAAGTCCAGTCACATTAATGTAACCAGCTAGATTAACCACCTCTCGCAGAGCGGACTACTGTGAGACAAGCAGGAAGATAGTCAATTAGGTTCCTGAAGGTGTTCACTGGGATGTTGAGCCATGCAGACTCAAATGCCGTGCTCAACTGCGCTAGATTACGTGGGTTAGGATCCATGGCGGGAACAACCCGATCGAGATGATCCCAAAGATTCTCAATTGTTTCTTAAATTAGGTGATTATGCTAGCCATTTGGGAACGACAAGCTCATCCTGGTACTTTTCGAACCACGCATGTACTCTACCAGCTGTATGACACTTCTCAATGTCCTGCTGGCCCTGAGAAATAACAATACACATATAAGGGGGGGGGGACATGGTCCGCAAGAACAGATGGGTACATTTATTGATCCATCGTAACTTTCACAATAATGAATGAACCCAGAGGATGCCAGGAAAACATTCTTCAGACCATAATGCCCCCGCCTCCAGCCTTAACCTTTCTGGCAATAGTTGCCGGGCGTTTGCTTTCAGAGATTTCTCGATGTATACGCCAAAGCCCTTCTGTCTGATAAAGCATAAAATGTGATTAATCGGAAACTGCTACCTGTCGCCACTCAGTGGACATCCAGTTGACGTACTGACGTGCAAATTCCAGGCTTCGTTTCCGATGAACAGCAGTCAGTATAGGTACATGAGCCAGGCGTCTGCTTCGGAGGCCCAGACGTGGCAACGTTCGCTGAACAGTAGTTTGGAACACTGTTGGTAGCCCCTTGGTTTAACTGAGTGGTCAGTTGCTGAACGGTAGCCCCTCTATTTGCACGAATGCATCAGCGAAACTTCATGCACCTCTGTCATATACGGCCAGTGGTTCACATTTTCCACGCCATTGATTTTGGACAGTTTCATTTCGTTTTGCACGGTATACTTTTACTATGGCGGCCTGCGAACTTTTCACAGACTTAACCGTTTCGGAAATGCTTCTACCCTTGCCCAAAAGTCAAAGGTCATGCCCTTTTGGATGTCATACAAATCGCTCCGTTTCTGCAATACGCCAACGATTGCAATCTTTTCCGAAGCCCTCACAAACCTTTTATTTAAGCTCAACTGCACTCTGCTGCTACCAGCCTTCCGTGATTTGTTATTTATCGTCAACGTTGAAAATACTTGGTGGACACATTAATGTGACTGGTCTGTGTCTTCAGACAAAATTCATTTCAAAGTACGAAATATAAATTTATTTGAAAATTAAAACACCAAAGAAGCAATTAAACTTCTAATGTTATTATAACAAAAATATTTTATTTTGGTATTTTTTAACCAAAATGTACCTTAAAAATTATTTAAGGTATCCGACTGGTTGCGGCAACTTTTTTTTTCAAAAAGAAGGAGATATGGGGATTTTTTTGTTAATTTTAGATTTGTTTAGTACATTTTAAGAAAATTGTGCTAAAATTAAGAAGAGAAAAATAAATTATTATTACTAAAATGGGGAAAATATAGGTAAAAATTTTAAAAAATAGCCTAAACGCGGCCCATTCTGCACCAAAGGTTTATAAGCAAATTTTCAATTTTTTCAATCTAATGTGTTGCTATATTATTCAATTTTGAAATGACCTTCAGGATAAGAGATATTTTATTTTTTACAAAAATTAGAGCACTTTATATATCTCAGTTATTATATGAAATTGCTTAAAAAAACAGTGATTCACATAAGGGACTGTAACTTTTGTAATAAAACAGTGATTGATAAATCTGATGGTTAAAACAATTCTACTATCCTACAGAACTTACAGAAAAAATTTCAGTTAATTATGTTCAAAACTTTTTTAGCAATCGCTGATCCCATTTGATTATTTTCAAAAAATCACATTTCGAGTAAAACACGTTTTAAAGTATGACATCTTGGTTAAAGTAATGACATCTGCTTTTACTAAAACACTTGTAGGTTTTGTTCTAGTGAACGGAAAATTATATATAAACTTCGTATTTTTATAAAGCTAGTAAGATGGCCCATAAAATAAAATCATAAAAAAAATTGTCAATTTTTGGCAAAATTCAAAATTTTAGGGTAGTCGGATACCTTAAAGGAGGAATGCTAAATATTTGTTTATAATCAACTAAATTGATTTATTTTAATTATTGTAACTTGGCCCTCAACTCTGCATCATTCATGTAAAACAATTACTTTACCCATGAAAATATCGCGCGCACAAGTGTAAATAACAAGACGATTGCATAACCTATTGTGTAATCTTATCCTATATATTTATTAAGACACAATTCTTTTGACAAGTTTGTAAAACTCTTGCTGTAACTGGATTAACTATTCACATTAACACAACATTAAGTTAATGAAATTTAAGATTATCATTCCCCTTAAGCTAATAACTTTTGTCAATTTACTATAAGTGACACGTATTCTAGACAAATATACTTCAATTCCAGTTACTTAATTATTAAATATTGAATTAACATTTGGAAAACGTTATTACACCTGAAATGAAATACATACTGATCATAAATTAGTTCAATCTCAGAAGTTATCAGATTTGTTTAGTGAGACCTAGTTATACAACTTTTAATTAAACACGTATCAAACTATTGTTAGATGTATTTTAAATCTAATGTATTGAAAGTTTAAAAAACATAATGTTTTTTAATGTTTATTTCATGAATCTTTTTCTGTATTAAACGATGATAACGATGAAATAAACAGAATTTGTTTTTGAAAAAGGTTAGATTATGATATGAAAGTGTTTTTTTTTTCAATTGGTTTATAAATAATAAGTTTTGAAAAAATATTCTATAAAAAAAGAAATTGGTAAAACGGAATTTATTAGAAATAGAGCTTATGAACAATCTGGCTTTAAAAAAAAGTGTAACAACAGAGAATTGATCAAAAGATTTGAAATAAAGGTAAACATCATCAGTTAAAATATACATTGGAGTTATTATTGTTTTTTAAAAATATGTAAAACCTTAGTTACGAAAAGGTATTAAAATTTCAATGAGATAAATTAAAATAAAATTACAGTAATTTAATATAATATAAAAATAAACCGTGCAAAGGCACAAAGAGATGAGTCTTGTGAGAGATTGTGTTTGATTTATTATTATTTATTGATTCTTGTTTTTCTAGTGAAATGCCCCCTCCATCTGTCTCGAAATTATTATATGGAAATACATTGTTATCAAAATATTTGCCGATTAAAGTGACAGGAAATGCATTTTCTAATTTTTTGAAAATTAAGGGACCTCAGGACCCTTAACATATATCCGTGCACTTGAAAAAAACATCCTTCTTCAAACCAATGTAACTTAGCAATCAAACAAAACAATCATTTTAAATTTCCCCACATAATAATCATATATATTTACATTATTTGTGTGTGTGTGCATTTTAAAGAGGGGGGAAGGAATGTAAACTGTTAATTAATTCTCCCGTAATTCAAGGTACTTAAGCGGTAAAATTTTGTCTACTTTATAAATTATTTTTTATCCTATATCCTTAGAGTGATTTTGAAATTTGATTCTTTCATTAATTGATAAGTGTAATTTTTATCATATTACGCAATTGTTTCCCAATTTTAAATTTTTTTGCATTAGGAATTTTTGAATTACTTAAAAATTTGGATGTTCTTATTTTAGGAGATTTTAAGGATCGAAGGATATTAAGTATTAATAACAATAAGAAAGTTTTCACATTTTAGGGCATTATTTATTAACTAAAATCTAATGCCTTTCTTAAAACTGGTTCGAATTATTAGACATAAACCAACTACAAAGAAACCCTTCAGTTTTTTCAACTCGACATCAGTTTTGTGCTTGGTCTTTATTTGTTTCAAAACCTTTATTATATGATTCTCTTGTAATTTATTGATACAGTAAGAGAGGTTCATGTTCCTGGATGATAGCCAGAATTATATTTTTTGGTCAGCTTTATCACATAACTCAGCTAAGAGAATAAAGAAGCAGTTTTATGTTATACTCAGACGATAATCCAAGAAAATTGCTGACGAATGATTTCCCTCTCTTCTTTTCTTATTTTCTTGAAGAACATCCTGAAGCTTAAACACTTTTTATCGGCTTACAACCACAGAATTTCATAACATTGAGATACTTTTGTTGAAGATACTGATGAGCAAGCTTAAATATTAGACGTAATTCATTTGGAAACATTTTCTGGGCCTATGAAACGCAAACATAATATAATACCTAAAAAAATGCTAAAATATTTGGTTTTTTTGTATTAATAAATTTAAGATTTCATTAAAATGTATCTACTCTGCTCCATGTTGTTATATATAGACTCTTATATTTTATTTTATATTGTGATTACAATAATATTATTTCTACTCAATATATAGAAATCAAACTTCACTCATTTCCTAAGTGTTACTCCTATACTATAATGTGTTTGATTTCCGTTTAGCTTACTGTTTTTGCACATGCAAAATATATATCGTATAACTGTTTTAAATTCACAGAAAAAAATATTTTATATTAATGTTTTTGTTTATTTTTTAGCGATTACAAACAAAAATTAGTGTAGATTAATTTAGTTATCCTTTTGTACTACATTTTAAATTCAATTTTTATTTAAATATTTGTAGAAACTCTATAGAATATAATACCCAGAGAAACAACTGATTGTGCAATGAAACATAATGCTGAAGAAATTGTAACAAATATGTTAAGAAATAAAACAAAAGTAAAATTTGGTTTCGTTAAAGATAACTATATCTATTCTGTATCAGAGTCTTTTTTAAAAAAACTTTTTATGTAAGAAAATTAATTTTAAAAATATTACAAAACTCGCCATAGCCCTTTGAAGAAATACTTATTTCAAAGTGTCTTTATGTTGGCATGATTTTTTTTCTCTTTATTGTAACTATTTTCTTCATTCATTTTTCATTGTTCTTTTATGCTATCAGAATGTAATATATCTCTTTGAATATTCTTGCATGTAATAATCACTTGCACACATTTAGGGTATTTTTATATTGATAAAGAGCGCATTTTCCAATAATCTGTAGATGAGCTGTAGATTGACATACCAGATAAAAGCAAACAAATGAAAATTCGGGAATATAACGGAAAAACTAGTCTAGTTATTAAAAAGCACTTGCTTGAAGCTCCCCTCTATCGGCCATTTGCAATTCAAAAACATACATCAATCTTATATAGAACGTCTTCCTACTTTTTCAAAATAGTACTATCATATTTATTGGAATTCAGTTAAATATGTTGAAAAGCTAAAAAAATGCAGGGTTGTGTTTTATTACTTTTCTCCTTATAATAGTAACTTTGAACAATTTTTTTACTTCTGTGAGTTACCAGATCTTCAACATTTTAAAAATATTTGTTAAAGTCAGAAGAAATTTCTATGAAGTGGGAAGAAAACATGCTTTATTTTTTTCTGATGTGTTATTTTTATTTTGCTTAAATAAATGCAATAATTTATATTTTAGAATTTAAGTGCAAATTAGGGAGGAAGGGTATTATATATATTCTAGATTTTAAAATGATATGTGTGTGGGTGTGGATAAAGCAACGAATTAGAATTCTCCAGTACTGCATCTCTCTATTTAAATGCCATTTTTCTAATTATTCTTTTAATACATGAAAAAATTTGTAATTATTGTTCTTCCTTTTAGAAATAGTTGCCTGGCCAGAACAATATAGAATGTTTGCTTAAGTTTCATTCAGTTTTGATATGATTCAATTAGTAATAATATTCCACGAGAAAAGTTCTTTAATACATACGTTATTCTCTTAGTATTTATTTACTAATGTAAGCTTCAATGCCTCAGTAATAATTGCAGTTTACAGTTACTTCATGAAATATTCTGGGAATTCGCAGAAGAAGAATACTTTAAGATACACAAAAGCAATTGAATTTGGATGCAGATTCTTTATTAAATTTACCTATTTTAGATTTATGCTTCAGATATCTATGATTGCTTAAGCTTTAAATATCTACTTAAACTCCTATTATTTGTGAATTCAGATTTTAATACTTTCAACGAACTTTGCATAAAATACGGCGTTTAACAACAATTAAAGTACCATCAAACGGAGTTGCAACGCCTCGGTGCACATTGCACTCACTGTAAAATAGTTCTTGGTGGATAAACGTATTACTGTTCTCGAGCATCCACCGTACTCACCAGATCTCGCACCATACGACTTCTACTGTTTCTTAAAGAGGAAAATGCATTGACGGGAACACATTTTCAGTCCGCAGGAGAGGTAGAGGTAAACACGGCACACTTACTGAAGATGTTAGCACCTAATGAACCGCTGCACTGCTTTGAACGGTGGAAAACTCGTACTCAACTATGTATTCATAGAGAAGGGGAGTATGGTGAAGGAGATTAAAAGGTATTCGTACATTGTTTTCAATAAAGGTAATTTTTAAGACCAGTCCGGTTATTAAATTATTTCAGGAGTACTTTGCCTGTAAAAAAATTTAATATTGTTTTACTCAAGTTCAGTTAATGGAAGTCAAACTGTGTTTTTATAAGCTTCATATCTTATAACGTATTTTTTTAAATATATTCGCAAATTAAACCGGCAATTCACGCGCGAAAAAAACTAACTTAACTTCGCATGCAAGGTATATCTTACCCAAGAGTGTTTACATTTTGTTTTTACCGTAAAATTTGCATACAAAGGTAAAAAAGGAAGAAAAGTTGGAAATAAAATATGTTTATTACACTTTTCACACGTAAATTTAGCGTTTCTATTCTTTTTATTATAAAAGTTATTACATTGTTTATACCATTCTTTAGTCTTCGTCGCGAGAGAGTGCGATGTTTTCACTGGATCTTGTTTTTTTTTTCTTAATTTCGTAGAACTATTGCTCACTGGTTTCAACATTCTTTACATTCTTTTGTAAATCGAAATCCAAAACACTTCAGAAATCAGTGTCAGGTTCGATATTTTGTAGGTGGTTTTTGACTACTTAACAAAATGATTTGCGCATTTATTGTTGCAACGTTCAACAACACACAAAAAAAATATTGTCATAGGTTAACGATTACATTTTTCAGTCGTTGAATATGATGTGGTCATTTTATCAAGGACGATAATTGCTCCCTTATTTAAGTTATTTGGATACATTCAGTAGAGAATCAGAATTGCTATTACGCTTTAAGCTTTATCATTATTTTTCCTCTTCATCATTCAATTCTTCCTCATCACCCTCGCAAAGAGACTTTTTTCCTCCGGAAATACATGTGTCTTACATTTATTAAATACTGTATCTATTAAACTACTTAAATATGACATTTCTTCATCCTAACTATAATAATACACCATTGCATTAGAAAGATTTTAAAGCGTGATCACATGCATTTAGAACTGTAACGGCTATTCACGCGCAAAGTATGACATACCCAAAGAGGTGGTATCCAAAAATATACATTTAGAATTCAATTACAAGCTAAGGTTCCTCAAAGGATATGACCTTAAAGTCATCTACACGAGAAGCCTTTCATTTTCTGAAGAAAGATTAGATGGAATCTTGAAAAAAAGGTATGGCATGCCCTGCGCTAGAAGTGCCGGGTTAAATATCAACTTTTCTCTTTAATAATCGTCCAAGATATGTTTTTGGCTTTTTTTATATTTGTTAATGAATTATTTTATTGTTTTATTGAGCACATTCAGTATCACATGTAATATTTGTAATGTAATATTTTAAGTGAGTTCGGCGTATCCCCGTTTCATATATCATTTTAAGATATGAGTAAACATTTATCTTGTTAATACTGATGTCTTTACTTAGGCGCGAATTCTTGTAATAGAAATATCTTGAATTATAATCAGTGAATATGGTGTCTGTGGAAATCTCTCATGCCTTATAGTCCTTAGCATAGTAATTTGAGACATTGTAAATGAAGGCGCATCTAACCAATCGAAGATAAATTTTGTTACAGAACCGTGTGATTGCTTTTGGTATGATAATCCACTTTTACTCTAGAGGCAGATAATTATCAGTTAGTTGTAATAAACGGTCCCTATAATGAGACCGACATTCTATATCTTAGGAGTTAAAATCAGCAGTGCTGCAAAGATTTATTGTTTATTCGAATATGGACAGTTTATTTGATTGTGGCAAGAGAAAGATGGTAATAATTGTCTCACTGATAATGTTAAGTTAATTTAAGGAAAATGATTTGGGAGTCTTGCGCAGAAGCTTCTATAGATAGTCTATTCTAATTTTGATACTTTTGTTAACAGAAAAAAAGGATGTAACGTTGTTTAAGTTCATTTCATATGAATCATTGACATAATCCCGGAAGACATGCGCTGCTAATGATAACACTAAGGCAACGTTTTTCAAACGGTGGGGCCTGAAACTCTTGGGGTCGTGATAAATTTACGAGGGGAAGGGGTGAGTATATTGAAAAGTCGAAAACAAAGAAGATTATTAAGTAAGAAAATTATTAATTAATGACAAGTAAATAAACAAAATACATTCTGACACCATAAAAGATAAAATACACATTACACTGATATAATACACTTATAAATGTATAAGTACTGCACAATGTATTTTAAAATTAATTTAACAATACTAAGTTAGGAACAAGTTTAAAAATTACCAGTGACCCCGTGGGCTTTTTATATATAAATTTATATACAAAAATTAATATTTATCTTGACAATTTGTCTGGTTTATAACTAATATCTTAACTGCCGGCTAAAAGTTACGCAAATCGCTCCCAATACTACTTTTATTCCACATAGGTGCGAGTATATGATGTATGGGTGGGGGAGAGAAAAGAATAAATAAACAAATCCTATTAAATAAGTAAATCCTTCACAAACACATACACTGTCAAGCTCCTTTTATTGCAGTCCAAAGTCTTCGGAATAATTTTATGGATATCATTGCACAGGAAAGATCGTACCTCGGAAAGACGTATATATACGTCCGGAGCAATTATCATTTTAAAACGGTGTTGCCCACCGATCATCTCTTCATTCACAATGTGACCCTCGAACGAAAACAATTGCCCATCTTTGAATTATGCGATACTTATGTTTTTATGTTAACATCTTTTGGTATGGGTTTTGTTCGATAACAGTCGTCATAACTTCTTGAAGTTATGACGGCAATATTTAAACGGGAAATATATATTGTTATATGTCACTGATTTGATATCCTTACCACTTAATACGCGATTTCTTCTGTTGATGGAAGACATCTAAAACTTCTCTTCCCAATTTATCAAACGTAAATGTTTCCGCATTTTTATTAAAAAATCACCTATTATTTCACCAATAAAGTAATCATTGTCCCTAGCTGAAGGAAAAATTATTTCATTTTACATTGATTCAGTTATTGACTCGAAACAACTTAGTTAACTTTCATATCAAAAGGTATACACAATTTTTATTTTACAAAGAGATACTGTTTTAAAACGGCGCTTCCAAATACAACATTCAAATGTTTCTTAAAAGTTAAAAATTTATTCTAATTTATTACAGATTCTATAACCTCTGTATATCATTTAACAGTTTGTCTGTAAAAGCAAAATACTTCTTTACGTCGTGAATGCAACATTCGAAAACAAACTAGAAAAATCAAATTTCCTCAAAGTCAAAGTACCGCGTTAAGCACGCGAATATAGTTTATTATGATAAATGAAATTTACAAAAATATATAGAATGCTCTAATTTATAGATTAAAATTTTGAAAAATGAATACTCGCAGTACTTAATTATTAAAAATTATCCCCCCAAACTAATGCAAATTTTAAGTAAATATATATATTAAACAAATTCAGGCAGGATAAAAACAATTAAAGCACTAGTTTTGAACGGTATTTCGATCCTCTTTTACAAAATGTAAAAACTTATGTGCTTAAAACTTTACTACCATAAGCCGGTTCGCTGCAATATAGTTTTCGCAACATTGAATTTCATATCCAATTCCGCATTTAATAAGGATTTATCTCTTAAGTATCAGTAATGTGCTTTGAATATATAAATAATTTATTTCACGCTTCCCTGTTACATGAGAGTTTAGATTAATAATAGGTATGTCTCACGAAATCTAATGCACAATTTAATACGAATCTACGTATCTCTGCACGATTATCTGTACAAGATAGGTGCGGATAATGTAATTGTAGAGTTTGTGTGCCTCACAGTTATGATTGCGAAAAATTAGGTTAGTTCTAATCAAAACTGTAAAAATGGATTCGCCTTAAAACGATGCAAAAATTTTATGTTAAATATAATGAAAGACAAAATAATTTTTAAAAAAATTGATGTCAGTTATTGTATAAAGTTCATTTGAATACAATAGAAAAAATATTTAATAAGTATTTTTATTTAGTTTTAAAAGTATTAGTGTGATTTATATATGTATTATAGTTTATCTAAATACTTCGAATCACAACAAATTTGATTAATGTATCCGATTACCCTAAAATTGTGAATTTTGCCAAAAATTGATAATTTGTTTGTGATTTTATTTTATAGACAATCTCATTAGCCTTATAAAAATACCAAGTTTATTGTTTTCCGTTTACTAGAACAAAAACTACAAGTGTTTTAGTAAAAGCAGATGCCATTTCTTTAACCAAGATGTCATACTATAAAACGCGTTTTATTCGAAATGTTTTTATTTGAAAATGCTCAAACGAAGCCAGTGATTGCTAGAAAAGTTTTGAACATAATTAACTGAAATTTTTTGTGAATGTTCCGTATAATAGTAGAAGTGTTCTAACCTTCAGATTTATCAATTACTGTTTTATTACAAAATTTACAGTCCATTATGTTAATATAATCACTGTTATTTTTCAGCAATTTCAAGTAGTCGGATACCTTAACAGAACCATTGGGTGGATAAAAATTGAATTAGCGTTTTATCTCGAAAACAGAACCAATTATATGAAAATGTTTGTTTATGTAAACACATTTGCTTATGTGTTTGATCTTGTTGAACAAAACTGCAATATCCAGAATTAATGCTCATCTTTCTGTCACGTACAAAATGATGTCCTTCAGCAAAAATACACTTCAGGACACGGGTTTGCATTTCCAGCAGCACTTTCTTCAACATGGCACGTGACACGCTGGCACAAGCGTCCCTGACACGATTTCGAAATTCTTGCTGTGTGGATGGAGGGGTAGCATACACTCTTTAATTGATGTATCCCCACAGAAAAAAAGTCCAGGGAGATCAGGTCAGGTAACTATGCAGACCATTCAAAGCATGGCTGGAATGTGTCTAGAATGTACTGGGTGACACGTGATACCTTGTGCGGTAGGGCGTCGTGCGCAGTCGTGTTCAAACCATGCATTCCAGAAGTCACTAAATGGAAAATTCTCCAGAAAATTGGATAGAATGTCCTTCAGTAGTAATAAGTATTGTTATCCCGTTAGTTAGCTATCGTGAAACATCGGGCTTATTAGGCTGTTTTTGAATATTCTTGACAAGACATTTATCGATCAGTGAATTTGATGCCGAACTCCGGCAGCACTTCTAGGCCCGATGAGGGATGTTTAAGAATGTGACACTTTCTCTTTTATTCCACGTTATTTCGCGTTCCAATTTTGCGATTAACGAACTCATTTAATATGCATTTTACGCCTTCTATTTTTAACATTACTTTACAGAAGGTGTCTTTTTTATTAAATTGTTGATGCTGTACAGTTGTGTTATTGCCCTTTTTCATGTAAATAAGAACGATAACTCCAGATTTATCGACTAGATGGCACTTCAAGCAGACTTTTTGTGTACCACATGGCAATTTTACCATACCTAGACCTTTTAAACCCAGACCTTGATGTTCACAATATATTGGGTGACAACGGATTTAAGAGAGCACACTGTATAATGAATCAAAATTCATTTCTCTAATATGGCTAATGATTCAATGACCAGAAAAAATTTATTATTTAGAAAAATTATAATAAATAAATTTAGATTAAAATTGATGCTGTACATGCAAATGTAATTGTGACTACAATTTGTTTAGTATACTAAATTATATTGTGAAATAATTTCACACACTAGGTTAATTTAAGGATTACGAATACGTCTATAATGATATTGCAAAGTAAAATAAATTTTAAATACAGGTTATATTTTATATATTTTATGATTATGCTTGTTACACATTATATACTCAATTAAACCATCAAATATATAATATAATATATATTTTATGATAATACTTTTAACATTATATACACTAGTAAACCATCAAATGAGGTTTGTTTGATTTTTAACTAAGTGAATACTTTTAAAATATGTAAGTTAGGTATATGATAATCATTTATGAACATGATATGCAAATATTAGTCAATTATTAATTACATTGAAAAAACTTCAGCTTAGGCATAGGTCAGGTCAAATTTATACCAAATTCTTTTTTATAATGTAGTATATTTGAAGAAAGTTGTTAAAGCAAAACGATGTACATAATTCAATATACGAGGGTTGGAGCAAAAGTCATGGAAACTATTTTTTTTCTTGAAGATACCAGTCCGGTTGGAAAATATGACATATACAGACGAAAGGACAAGGTGTTAACTACATGTGTAAACAATGGTTTACATGTGTAAACAATGAATAGCACTGAAATACCGTAACTCACTGCTTTATTAAGGCAATATACAGGGCAATATGGCCTTCACGGCGCGAAAGAATGACAACACAGTACACGTAAAGTTGACATGACGATGCGTTTGTTGTGCGTTTCTCGATGCCACTTGCCCTCTCTAACTCCAGTAGCATCCATCATCTTTCTTCATCCATGAGCAGCTCGATGACGGCACGTGCCAAGTCGGTCCGCACATTGAGCGTTCGTCTCGAACGTTGCTCATCACTGGTTGACACACGTCCTTGCTGAAATTTTCCTACTCACCGTGCTACTATACGGTATGGTAGGACATTATTCCCAAGGACTTCCACAAATTCACTGTGACATTCTATCTCATTTCTCTCTCGGAAAACGGCAATTTTGATGTATGCTCGTTGCTCACCACGGGTTACTTCTATCTCTCACGGCACTCCCTAACTGACTGGTTTCACAGCCCTCGCTAAGCTACTACCAGCTATCACAGAGTCATTTGTTGTTCTGCATACACACTATGCCTGCAGAACTTCCACACGACTCATATACGTTTGTGATCTGTTCACATATATACAAGAAAAAAAATAATTGCCATGACTTATGCCTCAACCCTCGTATATATATACATAACACACTTAGTCTTTAATTAACACTTTCACGACTAAGGGAAATATTTTTCCCCATTTAAAAATTGGTGATTGTCGTATTTAATTATAACCTTTCCGAAAATTTTATTCAGTGTCAAAACTGAACGCATGCCGCCTAGACGCAATTACGTATACAAGAACGTAGGAAAATTAATTTGCATCTATGATACAATAATCACTGGCTGGAAGTACTCTGATATTTCAGTTTATTGTGTTGTGCAATAACATATTACAGTCAGCTCGGTGTCTTAGAGGTAGCATGCTTGCCTCGTAAGCCTAAGGTTGCGGGTACAAACCCGGCCGGAACATATATCGGCCGGCAAATATCTTTGACACGCATGTCATATGGTTATGGGGTATGTAAAAGGTACCTCAGTATGGATTTGTCTCTGGTATTCTTGGTAATATTTAGCATCTGACAAGAGCTTGAATTGGATAAATTTGAGTGCCAACAATTGTTATTGAATCGTGCCACTAATGAAATGGCTCTCACATTTGTAGACTTGTAGTGTCTTTAAGGGCTTAGTTGCGAAAATGCAGATTGTAAGGAAAAAATAATATATTGCTGTGTTTTGCTGTAAGCTATTCAGTAGGTATAATTTTGTGTAAAAATAAAGTAGATTTGAACAAATAAAAACAAATGCCTCGTGAGGATAACAAATTCTTGGAAATAACTATATTTTTTCCGTTAAATCTACACACTGTTTTTTTTTCCTTATGGTTTTTCTTAATTTTACGTCTAAAATTCTAAAAAAAAAATTGTTACATACTCATACTCTTAGCACCCACATGACCCTAGCAGGGTAAACATCATTAAAAAGGTTGTTAGTTACTAATGCCCCGTGGAAAATGGCCCGTTGTAGCATAATATTAATGAAGCCTTTAATGGTCACAAAATTGCTTACGCTCTGTTACATTCTTAAGTAATTAAATCAACTTAATGCGGCTGGAAATGTGTTTTTTAATGCCTTTTAACAGTAATTTGATATTTGTTTCACTTAGATACGTAAAACTAATTCTAGCTAATGCGCTATTTTGCTCAAAATCACTACAGACTCTAAAACTCTATCTATTAATACATTTGCCCATAGCAATTTTTAAATATAAGTAATTTTAGTGTTTTAAAAGAACTGCGATTTTATTTTGAGATATATTTTTATAGTAGTATGTCCTTTTAATTAATTTGCATAAAAATAAATTTTAAATGAAATATTAATTCATAAATTTTCAAATGGAATTTTTTATATAAAATTATTAAATATTTTATATTTTTAAATGCAATCCATAATAAAGTAATGAATGAATTAGTTGTTTTCACTAGATACTATTTATATAAAATGTGTTATATATATTAAAAAGGGATAAGCACGTCATAATTTATGTTCCAATAATTCTCTTCCTTCATCTATTTCTCTCTATACGTATAGAGTGTCCGAAAAGTATGAATGAGCATTGAAATAAACAAATATTCTCACTTAAGGATTCTTATATTTCATTAAGAAAATATTAAAGTTTCTGTTCAATAAAATTCAAAATAGATGGCACAATTTTTCTATTTTTTAACATTCCTCAAGAACAAGTGCAAATTGTAGCATGGCTTATCGAATTTAAATCTGCAATACATGTACATTGTAATTGAGGAACAACCCAAATGGAGTTTGATAGTAAGAAAAAGTTCCGCGAGCGATGGAGGGAAAGATATTGTTCATAAATCTTCCAATGAAATGAAAATTCAAATAACAGGGGCTATTCAGATTGCTGATCTTGCAATATTTAATAGAACGTAGCTGGAAATCTCGTATAGACTCGATATGTTGAGCGCAACTTATAGCGCACACATTGAAATCGTGCAATAAAGCATTGTAAAAAAAAATCTTTACTGCCTTCTATATGGAACATAAAAACCATAAGTTAGTGTCTTTTTTTGTGTGTGTAATTAATATTTGAGAGTGTACTCACATACTTTTCGGACATCGGTATATCCGCAATCACAAAAACTGAATTACACACAAATGCAATGCACATATATTAAAATTCGTAATCGCAATATCACATAATCCATATAAAATACGGTCTCTGACAAATTTTTGACTCAGCTTTAATTGATCTCTTGCAAATCGTCATTATACAGGCAATGAGTCAGTTCTAGGGTACTATCGGTCAAATAAAATTCCTAGCCGATTTTCGCTTTGGCTCGAGGTATGTAATTTTTTCGCTAAATTTGGCAACTTAGCAACATTTGGTGATGAAATTTGTTATCAAGTTCGCTCCGACTTAGCATTATTGAAAGCATTTTCTCTCTTTACCTACAAATTATCTTTCCAAGCAAAATACTCTTTCAGTAGAGAAGTTAAACTTCCCACTCCAATATAACAAAGTAGATGATACTTGTAATGAGAATCTGCTAAAATTATTAAAGGAAAGTTTATTATATGGAAATGTTAAAATTATGTCTATAATTAAGTTATATTTTTTTAATGAACTAAGTTTATATGAACTAAAGTTAATTTTATTTTTGAACAAAGTATCAGAATGTAATTCTGATATTCATCGTAGAAGTTAGTTAAATATAAATATTTTGACGTAAAATTCAAAGTTTCTCTCACAGCTTTGGGGAAAAAATGGAAAATGTAACTAAATGATGAACAAGATTTCACATTTTAATATACAAGGATATTTTGAGCTTAAACTTAATTTTAAAAAGCTATTTTTAAATCAAATAATTTTATTTTGCAATGTGGTAGACTTTTTTTTGTAACAGTAACGCTAAACCATCAAACTTTTTTTTTGTAAAAAAATTCTATTTAATTTCAGTTTTATTTACTATTAATTATGTGGTTTTTTGAATCCTAACTTTTCTTACAAAACAAGCAAAACATCATTACCGCATAAAAATATAATACATAAAAGTCTCCTTTTTTTAAATCAGTTAAATAAAATTCTTATTTGGAAATAAGTGCCATACAATCTTTTATAGCAACTAGTACAATTGACAAGCTGCTTCAACATCGATTTATGATTCCTTGTTAATGTTACTGCAGTTTCAAAGATAACAAATACAAAAGATGTCAAAATTTTTCAATCTTTTCAAAATCACTTGCATTTTTCAGTAGGGGTAGAAAAGGAATAAAAAAAAGGAAATCCTCTGAAGTAAGTAAATATGTCGCAGACTCTTTCTCTCTCTCACTGTCAAGGTCATTTAATTGCATCCCAAAGCCTTCGGAATAATTTTATGCATGCAGTGCACAGAAAAGATCGTACTTCGTAAAGACGTACATACGTCAGGTGCAATCAGTGCACCTGAGTATGAGACGTTTATATAAGCCGGTGGTAATTAAAATATTATAGTTATATTGTGTAGTTTTAGCGTCAAAAAGTATATTATTATTGAATTCAATACATTGTTACTGTATTGCGGGGGCGCAATGAAAATTATGATTGAATATTGGATCACAAATATTTAAAGTTTGAGATACAATGCTCTATTCATTCCACTCGACATCACGCCCTTCATTACTGTTTTTGCTACTTACTCCACCTAAACGTGATTTGTGACTGCATATTCTATGATGATTTGAAGTCACCATGCTTCCCACCATCACCCCCCCCCAACATCTCGAGTGAGTTGGCAACATTCTGCATTATAATTTTTGCATAGGTAAAAGTAGTATTAAACATTTTATGAGAAGGAATACATATGGTATCATTCTTGAGATGGCGTTGTACAACACAACGTCAGCTTAGCAGAAAAATATTTGTATTCCTAAATTTCATAGGAAACATTATTATTAAACAAATTAGGAAACATTTATTTTAAATTCAAGTGTGCCTTATAATCGTCAGTGGTTGTAGTTTGGAAGTTTAGAGAGTGACGTTATATACAGATGACTTAATTAGTTAAATAAGGTCTCTAAATAAAATCAGTGTCATCGCCACTAATTTTTGTTTCTGTTTTTACCAATTTAACATGTCATTTAGCGTTGTTGCTTGTGAATGTATGAGTCTTTTTTACCCTCTCTTGTGGATTGCATTTTTTCATGTAAGTTTTTGCTTTATTTTTCCTTTTCAAAATTATTTTTTTTATTTTCATCTTGTTAAGAATCATTTCCTTTCATATTTTATATTAATTTTATTTTATTTTTCTGTCGGTTGCAAATTACACGTGGTTGGTTTTAGGCCTAACTTTTCAAGTTTTGCTATTATACCGAAAATTTCTGCTGTATGGGGAAGGTTGGATCCGTAAAATATATTTAACCCTAATTTTGCTGGTCCTAATTCAGCGACAGCTTTAGAAATCATAACAGGTCTCTATTTTAGTCCATTGACTCTTCTGGTTTCTTACATTTTAAAGTTCTAACTCTGGTTCATGCTATACATACGCTTATTTAATTCTTGTACAATATACTTTTCCATCATTTTTATAGTTATGTTTCTTGAAATTTGCTTTGTATCTTTTAGCATCGTTAGTTTTATAATTTAGTATTATTAATTTATTATACTGTATATTTTTTCATTTTATGATACTATATATATGTGCGTCTGTGTGTGTGTATGTATGTCTCTCAGAACGGCAGAACGTCTACAATCGATATAGTTCTTTTAGTTTTTCTGTGTATTTATACAATATGTGGATACGTTTTTTTCCTCTTTAAAAGTAAAACTATAGTAGCGGTACAGTAGATATAGTATAAAACTAATGGAAAAGACAAGACGGGAGTGCATTTTTTACAAGAATAACTCAAAGAATTTACCAGACAAGTCTTTCAGAAAAAAGCTCAAGAGTTTATGTTCTTATTTTAAAATATGACATAGAAGAGCAAAGAAAAAAGTTATCTTTGTATTCGGACAGAATGATTTAATGCGTTTCAAAGTGTAAATGGATAGGACTTGAAAACTTAAGATATTATTCCAAAAAAAAAATGCGAAAGACTTTTTCTTAAAAAATAAGCTTTGTTTCAAGGAGGATTTATATTTGATTTAGATATTGTAACATACTGCTAGAGCTAGTGTGAAAGCTTTTCGGCATTAGTCATTTTTTATAAAACAATTTTTTTCATGTATTTTTAGTATACATTTTCAGCTGAATTTTAATCATCTTGAGTATCTGCTATGTTATTTTTGAAATTTCATTTCATTCATGGAATACATAATGTACAGTGTGTGATGATTAGACGTAATTAAAAGTACAAATAATTAAAAAATAGCACTAAGTCATTTTTTAATTAAGTTTCTAAGACAAATATTTTTTTTACAAATCCGAATTTTTAAACTGAGCGAACTTAAGGAGTCACATTTTCTAAATGGTGTATTAAATCGTACTAATAAATTAGTATGAATTAACTTTACAGTCAATATTTTTCTGTCGAGAGATAAGACTCATAAAATTGGCATTGACTAAACAGATACAAGGAAGACATTTTAAATTGTTTTCTGAATGCCAAATGATCAATTAAACTCTTTACTTGCGATATCTTTTGTAACTAGAGACTTCAGGAATTTAAAATTTTTTCTTTCTCTCTTATTTAGTAATCCTTAAATATTTCCACTGCTCAACGAATGATAGCACATTATGGCATTGCTATTATTTGACGATGTACATCAATCGTTGACAAAAAAAAGGAAGCATATCTAGATAAACCAATCTCGAGGAACACTTTTCTCAGAAGTACCGTTTCCTTATTGCAGGGTGGCTAACCTTTTAGGGAAGAGTATCGTTATTTGATTTAAAAAAAATAATTATGCGTGCCACTTCAAATTTTACAACAAACAAACATGGGAAAATGGAAAAAGTGTTACTTGTAAGCTTACTGTGGGATTTTTACGCAAATAGCGTATTTTTTATGCAAATCTATCTAGTCGTAATATAAAAGTAATATAAAAGTATATACAAGTAATATAAAAAAAATTACATCAATGCCTACTTAAGTCAACAAAAAAAATTATTTTAATTACTTTTGATTAAATAACTACAACTAATATAAATATGTATAAAATATGTCAAAACACAATTTTACATGGCAAAACACTTTTAAATTAACATTAAAATTTTTTAACCATATTAAATATGTAATTACATTTTTTTAATAAAAGTTTTGCCTAAAGGTAAGAGTTAATCTTAAAACCAGTGTAAAAGGAATGCTGATGTCTAACTAGAATACGATTATTCAGGTTAAATCTTCATCAGAAATTTCACAAAAGCTGTTTTATCCAATGGTGCTGTCCTCTAGAGGAATAATATCGACTGTAATATATCTCTTAAACTATGATTAAGTAACTTAATTTAATTAATGAATTATAATATTTGAAAAAACTATATTAACTTCAAGAGTCATCACTGTAAACTTAAAAAATGTATTTAAACTTGAGTCACGTCAGGCTTACCACCTAACCAGAACATCTGCCAAGCACCTCATTTTCAAGGTTACTAAAACTGAGATGGGCACAGTAGGGCCTTGGCCCATCATAGGCTTTTGAACCACTGAGTTTAGCTTAGACTTAGGCCTTAATTAGTTTGGATTAATGAGTTTCTGCGATATTTGTATTTCGTGTATGTCAAGACAAATAAAATTTGAAACTTCTTATACTAGCATATTCTCTTTAAACGAGCTATTTCATTCATTTGACTATAAAAGTCAGGTGCTGTGTAGACAATTCTGACCTTAGTTCATTATTACGATGTATTTTAAATGGGTCAACGAATTGGGTATTAAAATATAACAGAAGGCATTCAGCAAAAATTATAGTTTATACTTTTATATATATTTATCTATTACACCTGTGGTGGTACGGTCCTACCTGGGGCAACGCTCACTCCGCCCGACGCGTCTCTAAGTGTGGGAGGAAACATAGCATCACCAACAAAAGCCATAATAAAAAATATATTTATTCAAGTTCTCTGAACAAACACTTAAACAATCACAAGTTTAACTATAAGAAGAAACCTAGGAGTGATCTCTAGAACGTCGATTAATCCTAATACTCATTTCAAAGTAAACCCGACTACCAGAAATGGACAAGGAGAACGATCACTAACTAACCTTAGGCCGGTACTGAATCTACTATCTTAAATCTTCAATCTAATAATTTACTCTCAGAAATTACACCCTTTAAACGCGCGCTAAGTTCGTGAAGTAATTCTCCAATACTCAACTTAGTTGACAGATTCGCGGCTCCTTCTCCTTTTACATCTACAAAACCTATATATATATATATATATATAGACTTTATATAGTCGAACTAATTAATATATATCTATCTCGTGTTTTTCCTGAAAGGCTGTGAATTAGTATAAATGCTAGCCCCAAAGTTTCCCAAGAGGATTAGTTAGAAAATCTCGCGAATAGCCCCATCACACACCAAATAAAAGTTTTTTGATTTCCGGGACACTTTTACTTTATTACTTGGATGAAAACTAAGAACTCCCAAAGAAAACTGGATTATAATTCTGTTTCTATGTGATAGGCAGTTTATATTTTTAAAGGTGAAACTGCTTTCTTTTCATTGTTCTGGGATTATTGAGATTAAAAGCCTCCTTTCAGGGTGAAGAATAGAAAAAAAAACCTTGAAATGCCGTTTTAAAGGAATTTAGACTATTGAAAATGTTAAATATATATACATTTCTTACGGATTTACTTAGAAGTAAGATCATCATTTGACCTTAGAGTTCAAAGTTTGGAATCCATTTAGTCTTTTTTTCTCAATAAAAACGTTTTTATTTCTTAAAAATTTCATATTTTATAAAATGTTTAAATAATTCTTTAAAGATGATTGTTTTAAATAAAAACACGTATGATAGATTCGTAAAAATATGCATAAATATCTCGTGATTTTTCAGAAAGAGATTTTTTAACCAAAATTAATATGTTATAAGGTGGAATTAGACGAGCTACACTGCTAGTTCAGAAATAGAAATTTTTTTATAGTTAAATCGTACGCCTATAATTAATTTTTTAAAAATAATATTAACTAAAGTAACAATTAAATAATTCACTGTATAACTCAAAGTGATTGACAGCGCTTGTCAAATGGTCAAGATCACGGACTCGTGGATGGCGGGTCATGAGTTTGATCCTTGTACCGCTGAAGACCCGCCTTGTAGAGGGGACCGATGCGAAAAATCTGTCGAAGCTCAAACGTCCTCTCATTGGTGTTGTGTGAAAGTTTGGAGAGAGAAGTTAGAGCTCAGGTGCCGTTCTTGTCACTTGACCTTGGTTCAAAATTATGAGGCCCGTCGCGAATAGCCCTCGAGAAGCTTTATAGTGAAGCATTACTATGACTCTTACTCGTAACTCAAACTGAATTTCTCCTATTGAAAGCATATAAAATTTGTGGTAATTTGAGTAAAATATGTTTCGATCTTAATCCTTTAATTTACTAAATTCATGTGCGCCATAGTTCATGATAACAATAATCACGTATTTACAGCCATCAGTATATAAATTTATGTGACGTCACAGCTGTATGATAAAAGTGCCATCATCTGCTTTTTGCGAAAATTTTCTTTTGAAAATTACTGTTTTTCAACAGTAATAACGTACATGGATAAGCAAAATGTATTCTTATTAATTATACTAGCTGTATACACGTTCTTCGTACGGGTGAATAGAAAGTTTAGACAATATAGAGAAGGATAAACAAGTTTTAATGAGTTAATTTTGCGTGAATTGCAAATTAAAGGAAAAAAGTATTTTTGCTTATCTCAGCTGAATAAAAATCCATATTTGTTAAATTTTAAGTCTGCAGATCTAATAAGTAATGAAAAAGGATTGTTTTTATTTATATCGCCCCGTAACTGTCTTGTGGCTCGATTTTTGAAAACCTTCTTAACCTGATCTCTGCTCAATAAAAGAAACCAATTGTTACAAATGTTGTATAATGAACGCTTAAAATAGAGTCAATAATTTATACGATGCGAAAAACGTTAGTATTACATTCTGTTGTATTTATATTTCATGTTAAATCTGTAATGTTCGCAAGCAACGCTGTTCCTTACATTATAAGGACGATTCAATAGAAACATAGCGAAATGTTGGCGATAGAAGAAAGTTGGCATCGTTTTTGGTGACCACGTTGGCAACTTGGCGATTGATTGAACAATCCAGAAGTTGATATGCTGTAGCGCCACCTTAATGAGAGCTGAACGAACAGGAAAGCTCAAAAACCGTATCCACAAAAAAATACATGCAGTCGAATCTCGATAATTCGAAGTCGTAGGGACCAATGAAAAACTTCGCATTATCGAAAGTTTGTATTATCAAGAGGGCAGGAAAAAACTTCGAAAATAGAAGAAATAATTTTTTTCTAACACATTTAAATTTCAAACTATGCAATAAAACAACAATAGTACATTTGTATAAAATTATTTTAAAGTATTTTTAAAAAGTACGTAGTGTACAGTATAAATATTATACAGAAGTTAAAAGTCCGGTATTAAAATATTATATTTATATATTAAATCGCTTATATATTATTCGCTTATATTGAAAAGCATTCTTATAGACCTCATCCATTGATATAAAAAGGAGAGTTCTTGAATTTTTACAACGAACATATACTCAGCCTTTGAACTTCAGTAACATTTGATTTTTACAAAACCCCTTTTTAGCGAATCTGTACTCAGCAATGAAACATGTAGGAGAAATACCAAACTGTAAGTATAATACACTGCTGGCCACCGTAAATGCAACACCAAGACAGACAAGAGATAGCACAACAAAATTTATTTTGTAGATAACATGTTGACCAAGTATCAAATGATTAAATGTATATACTTCTGTGAAGTGTGGTTCTGCCAGAATCAGTAGCCAGATTAGCCGCCATTGTTGGAGATCACCGCTGCCATACGCCTCAGCATTGATTCAAAGAGACTTTGGATGTGTTCTTGGGTACAGCAGACCAAGCAGCTTCCACACGTTGCCAAAGTTGATCTGGTGTAGCAGCTGGGGGTGTAATCTGGGTCAATCGTTGAGCAACCATGGACCACATGTTTTCTATCGGCGAAAGATCCGGAGAGGGAGCCGGCCAGGGAAGCAATTTAATCTGGTGATTGACGAAGAACCTTTGACAATGCGTGCCACGTGTGATCGCGCATTATCCTGTTGAAATATGGTGTGGCCAAGCCTGAATGTAATTAAGGACAACTGGCTCCAACACCTCGGAGAAGTAGCGCTGGCTGTTTAAAGTACCGACAATGCGTACTAGAGGAGTCCGAGAGTGATATCCAATACCGCTCCATACCATAATACCTGGTGCAGGACCACGTGGTGGTGCATAACGCAGCTGTTCAGCATCCTTCTCCACGTCTCCAGACTATCCGACCATCGTGCTGTTGCAGACAGATGCGTGACTCGTCAGTAAACAATTCATTCCATTCTGCCTCCCACATCCTTCTTTCATCGCACTATTTACGGCGGAGACGTCTGTGGTTCTCGTCAAGGACCAAACAATGGACATCTTGCGGACAGACCACTCTGCTGTAAACGGCATCGAATGGTA
>BMAO01019763.1:0-62193 GCA_019973975.1 Trichonephila clavata | reverse complement strand
ATATATATATATAGACACTTGCAAGAGAAAGTCTGCGTTCACCTACTACTGCTTAAATAAACAAAAAAAATATTTAAAACCGAAATTTGAAATTTTTAAAAAATTATATTTTATTTTGTTCATTTTAAGTATTGAGAACAACAAAAGTAAACTCGATTTGCTTTCATAGCTTTTAAAATAAGGACAAGTTTGTAGGGATAACAACATAAATCAAGTAGAAAAATTCTGCGTTCACAGTTTTAGTAGTAAGCTAAATTAATAACTGGTTGGATAAATCCGTCTTTTGAAAACATCCTGAAGTCGTTTCTGCATTGAATCAACAAGTCTAGTGGTTTCTTCAGGACTTCTCTCATTCGTTCCTTAAGAACACTCTTCAACATATGCTTGCGTTGACGAATCCTATGCTCCAGAAAATCCCATAGGAGTTCTATAGGATTCAGACCAGGTGACTGCGGAGGTGAGTGCAGTTGATTTGGGACATTATACAGGAGCCAAAGCTTCACAATCTCAGCGGCAGGCTAAGGATCCTTGTCGTGTTTGAAACGAAATGACAATCCTAGGCCGAGTTTGGTAGCATTTTCCTTTAAATTATTTTTAAGACATCGAGATAATCCTATTTGTTCGTAATTCATTCGATTTTTTTCAACTTTCCAACACCATAGCTCGCAATGCGCCCCCACACCATAACACCACCACGACCGTGCTTTACCGTTGATTCTAAATGCACTTATTGAAGCTCTGTACAAAGTTTTCTCCATACCAATTTTCGACCTTTTATGCCAAAAATGCAAAGTTTGCTGTCATCGGAAAATATCACAGTCCTCCAGAACTCCAGAGGCTTATAAATATGTTTTTTTGCAAAAGCTATCCGCTTCAGCCGGTTGGTCTGTGGCGTACGTACACTCCCGCAACCCCCGCACTGCGGGGGGGGGCAACGCTTCCCGGGGGGCCCAAAGCCTGACTGGCACCATAAACGTAGATTTTCTCGAAATTCGCTTTGCATTTTCTAAAATCGAATTTTTAAGCGATTTTCCAATTGGCGATTTAAAGTCATTCAAAATCAAAACTTTAATACGCGTTTTAGGTATCTTTGATCGAGTAACCAAATCAAAAAACATTTTTTTTTTATTTACTGTAATCCCCGTGATGCGAGAGAGATATTTTTTCATCAGCGGGGTTCTTTTAAACCTAAATTACTGTCAGAAAAAACAAAAATCAGACTGAGAATCGGATAAAATGCTAGGAAGATATATAAAAATTCTTCACTGTTATGATGACAGAATACCTTACATTAGCTATAGGAAGGGGGGAAAATATATGATTTACTTTTCACGAAGCAACAAATCTCCATCTTTATTACCCCCCCCCCTTGTATTTCATTTTCATTTAGTGAAGTCGTAAATAACGTACATCCGTTTTTCTTTTTTCAAGTAAATAATACCACTTAATCGGGACATCTGCACATGCACCTCAGCGACCAATGGTCACGTATAAAGAGATGGGCATAGTAGGCCTTGGCCCTCATGGGTGTTGTGTCATTGAGTTTGAGTTTATAATATTTTAATTCAAATAAATTTCTTGTTTGAAGCTAGCTTCCTAAGTATCAAAATTTAATTCGTATGTTTATTTATTTTATCACTTTTACTTTTCATAATTAGATAAAAATGCATGTAATTAATAATAAAAATAATGAAATGTATAAATATTTTTCCCATTATTTCCCACCTTTCTTCCCTTTTTCTAATATATTAAAGTAATAACACTTCCTCTATCTAATATCCATGTATGCATTTCTTCTGCACCTTTCATCTTATCATGAAGAAATAATAATAAAAAATATAACATTCGAGTGTTATCTTAGGAGAATCTAAAGTAGAGTCAAAAGTTACTTAATCTTCTCTTTAAAGATGTCCATTTTCCTATCGCTTTGACATGACTGTTTGACTCCTTCAATAAAGAAATTCCGATTTGAATGCACATTTTTCACAGATATTTTTAAGCGGTATGCACTTTTAGAAGAGAAGAGTAATGACTGTATGCAGTAGGAAAACATCAGCATTAGCTCCTAATGGCATACACAGCGAAAATATACATTGTCATTGGGCTTAAATGTATATTCCTTTTATAATTCAAAAATCATTTTAAGTGTAGAATTGTTAAATAAAAACAAGGGCAAAAAAATTTTCTCCCTAAAAATGTACTTATTTTCACAATAAAGCTTGTTGTTATGATATTTATTTATAGAATTTCATAAATATTCCTTTAGAAGTAAATACTTTGATCTAAATTCAAAAACAAAATTTCATTTAAATACGTATTTTGCGTAATGTTTGAGTGCATTATGTTTCATGAATGGTATTGAGAAAATTTGTAAAACAACTAATATATGTATATAAATTGCTTGATACCAGAGTTTGACAACTGAAGAAAAAAATATTTCTATGATGTAAAAATAAGCATTTGTATAAAAAAGTGATTCTCAACTTTTTATTTTTATTTTTTTAGTTGTGGTACACTTTTATCAATTGCAAAATTTGGCGGTACACTAACAATAAGATAAGTTTAAAAGAATTTTACTTATCTGTAACACACTATGTAAAGTACTTTATGATAATAATTTTCAATGTTAAATCAAATATGTTTATGTTTATTGAGTAGTTATTTACAAAAGTAATTATAAGAGTACATTTAATAAGAAATCTGAGTTTGATGATTTTTGATAATTTCACTCATACTTGCTCATTAAAATGACAATACCACTCTCATTTCGTCATCTACATTTAAAAGTCTAGATCTTTTTTCATTTTTATGTATTTTAATGCTGAAAATCCGAAATTAACACGAGTAAAATGTAGAAAATTGTAACAATATTTTTACGGCTTTTTTGGCTGTTATGAGATAATCGCCTGTAATATTTATCCAAAATGAATTAATTTACTCGAATGTTTTGAAATTAAATCTCGGTTATTACAGAAGGATATTAAATCTTCCTCTTCATTCAAAGTTAATTTGTATATATATATAAATATGTGTGCGTGTGTGCGTGCGTGCGTGCGTGTGTGTGTGTGTGTGTTATCAGAAATGTGGATTAGGAACCCAATCAAATCCTTTTGCTTCTAAATTTGGAAAGTAATGCATAACTCTCTCCTCTAGTGTTGTCAAATGGTCAATAACAAATTTATGCATAATTTATTTCTATAATACGGCCGAATGATTTGGTTCCGAATTCTTTTCCTCAGAGTATAATTAATAATTTTTTTAAAAAAAAATGCAACATATTTTAAAAATTTGGAGGCACACAAAATTTCCACGGCATAAGGGCTGAAAATCACTGGTATAAAACATTTATCTTATATAAAACAAGGTTCCCCCCAATCTTAAGTAAACAGCAAACGTAATACATATCTTACCTTTTCCATTGTAAAATATTTAATATGTAATAAATTTATAAAAACTATATAAAAGAAAAGTGACTCTCTCACTTAACACGAGATCTAAGGAACTATTAAACTGAAACACTTCAAATTTACCAAGCATGTTTCTTTTGACGAATAGAGATCCGTTAAAAATGAATTCTGCGGAAATCGACTCCAAAAGGATTTGCATTGGCGTATAGGTAAAAAAAAAATCCCTTCTTGAACTATCATACCTACAGACTATAATTTTTTCAAACTTTTTTTTTTATCCTATAAGAATGAGTATCGCAAAAATCGACTTCGGGAGAGAGTTAAAATAAATATACTTCCATTTAAAAATCTCAAGAACTATTCTTTTTAATTTAAGAGGCTGGAATTATATGCATGTTTTTCAAAACATTCGAAAGCTTATTTCTAGGACTTAGATATCAATAATAACTTAAAAGTATATAGTAGTATGAAATATCAAGAGAAGAGGGTGCGTAATGGTTTGAAAAATATATATTAATATAACTTGAATTAAGTACTTAATAATTAGAGAGAAGGTCTTTCTGACTAAACATAAAATGTGTATTGGAGGAACGTTTTTCACGCATATAATTATATAGATTTAATAATCCCAGTAATATAATCCTTTCAAATATATTTTAATTATCTGGTCCATCCCTTCGCGACCCACATTTTAGTAATAAATTAGCCCGCCGCCTAACGAGAATATTTTAAACTACATCTAGCTACCCACTCAGATCATGTGATTTGAGTCGCCTATAAAAACTGAGATTCCTGGAGACTGCTCTCTTTTTTCTCTTCTGTTTTGTGTTTTCAACAAGTAGCCGGTTGCAGCTTGGTTTGTAGTTTGTGTGTTGTGTATTTTTGTTGTCCTTGTTATGCTTTATGTTTAACCTGCTTAAATGTTTCAAGATGTGGAATTAAATAGATTTGAATAACCCCATGACTGCCTCCTAGATTATATTGATTATGCAATATCAAAAAAACCATCATAAGTAGTAACCATATAAAGAAATACTTTCCAACGGCCACGTCTATTTTATATATATATATATATATATATAACTCTGTAATATAACTAACTTATTCAATATACGTTCATTAATTGTGACATCCTTGGCGAATTATTTATTTTTCTTTAAAGAACACATTAAATCATAGTTCCTGGAAAGCTCCCAAAATTTACGATACTTAAGTTGATTAAAGTAGACTAAGTAACTGCAAAAATCAAGTAATCATGTGTTTACTGCTCTTACAGATTTAAGTGTCAATCTTAGTTTTAAGCACTGACAAAGAAATGAGAAGATTGTCTTGATGAAAAACGAAAGATTCAAGCACTAACTCCTCAGATAATAAAAATGTTCAGAATAAACAAAATTGTGCTAGATACTGGATGTTTTGTTTTTCAAAGACATAGTATGTACAACTTAAGTTGTTTCAGTAACAATTTGAATAAGCGTCCAATTAAGTAAATTATTTTATTTAAAAACTTTGAACAAGCATTTAAATATATATATATATATATATATATATATATATATATATAATATTTAAATTATATACTCTAGTCAAGAATAAACAATAATGTAGGCACTAACTGATGCCACGGTTATTCGAGTTTTGTATTCATTGAATATAAGCAAAAACACTATGGATTACAAACAAAAAAGGGATTTGAAGCTATACATTTCGAGTTCTATTTCTCATTATCCCTTTAATTTAAACAACATTATAGTACACATGTGGCAAAATTAAATCCTTTTAATTTATTTATATAATGTTTCTCTCAATAATAAAAGAACTATTTCCTAATTGATAAAAGCAAATATATAATATGTGATTAAAAGCCATTACCAATTGTGGATAAATTTTATGAAATTTTTAACTTGGATATGTCTGTGTAAAATTTTATTTTATATTTGACAGAAACTTGTAATTGACATTTTAAATATTTTTATGCAGGTTACATTGAAAAAAAAAATGAGCTTGCAAATTCATTTAGAAAAACTGCACCACAATTTGAACCAGTGTAATTAAATAATTTCCATTTAAATATACTCAGAATTAAATATTTTGGTAAAAATTTGCTGTTTTGTATTAATTTTCTGGCTAATATTTTATTACATATAAAACATTAAATTAAATCACTGTTAAAAAATCTCATAAGCAGCTAACAATATAAATTAAAAGATTTTTTTTCTCTACATACATAAAAAAAGTTTTCATGATGCTAAACTAAATTTATCTCTCCATAAGGTATAGTTCTTAAAATGGGTCGTAAGAAAGAGTTGAGTTTAATTGAAGAGGAGCTCCAAGAACGATTTGCCTAGGGAGACACCTTACCTTCCAGTGCTTTCATGAAAAGTCCGCTTACGTCATAGATCGTGATGTTATAGATTTCTCCAAATAATACCAGAAGCATTCATATGGTCACCAAATCGCGAAATTTGGTCGCTAAAAATGTTACCAACTAGATGCCAAACACATATTTTTTTTAATTTATTTATTTGCATAACTCCTCATGTCCCACATCGCATAACATGAAACTTACAAATGTAAGTGGCAACAACATTAGCTAATTTAAATCTAAAAAAATAAACACATTTATAATGCTATTATAAAATAAAAAAGAAGGGGGATGTGCAAATATAAATAAAAGGGGATGACCTATAAAATTTTAAAAATTTATACAGTAAACAAAATCATTTAAAGCATTAAGGCATTTAGAACAATTGACCAACAAAGGCAAAACTGGGGTTAGGAAACACATAAATGTTTTAACAGAATGAGACATTTTTTTATGTATCTGTTAATCATTGGAGACAATGATGTTTATCTTACGTGAGAACACATTTAGAAAAAATAATTGAAGAACATAATACATATAAAATACAGTTTTACAATTTGAATAATGAGTATCAATAGTTGTATAATTGATACAATGGAGATTGATCCGCGTTAGGCGGTCTCAGGAAGCACTCTCCATCTTCCTCCTCAGTAATATCTAATTTTTTTTTCTGTAAGTGCATCCTTAGCTTCACAATTTTCTTTCTGTTTATCTTTTTCTTTGAATTAATAGTCTAAGATCATTAAAAACATATGACATAATGAAAAATTTTTAATATGTGAATTTTTATTCAGTTTTTGAGCTATAATTATTAACTCGAAAAGGTATTTATTTTAATACAAATAAAACTTGTATTTAAGAAAGTGATATATACACTCATGTCCATAAATTAAGGATACTTCAGAATCACACAGAAATTGAACTCTAAAATAAAAATTTCACCTGTAGAATTATCACACATCTTGAAGAAGAATATGCAAATTACAGGAATCCACTAGATGACGCGGATAGTACGTCACAATGACGAGAGTGTAAGAGAGGGGTACATAAGGAATTATGGCAAAGAAGTAAAATTGTTCACAAGCGTTTTAAAAGCCTTTCAGTACAAAAATCGCGTAGTTATGGCACAAAGGAAGCATTTGGATAATTTTTTACGTGGTAGAATTATCGGACGACTGGAATGTGGACGTACCCAGATGGAAGTATCCGAGGAACTTGGACTCGCCAGGCTTTGGCAACGATTCCAAGATGATGGTAATGTGAGTAGATGTTACAGCACAGGTCGCCCCCGAGTTACAACGCCGAATGAGGACCGGTATTTGGCAGTTACTGCCGAAAGAAACAGACGGAGCACAGCATCAGACCTATCTCGTCAGCTCTCTTCAGCTACCGGTACGACAGTTTCAAGGCAGACCGTATACAGACTCTTAGGGCACATTGGTCTATATGCTCGTAGGCCTGTCAGATGTGTTCCCCTTACCGCAACTCACTGTCGCCTGCGATTAACCTGGAGTAGTGAGCATACATTGTGGATTGTCTGATTGTTTGCAGCCTGATTCTCGCCGGACATTCATATGGAGAGCGTCAGGTACCCGTTACCACCAAGAGAACACCATTGAACAACACCGTTACGGTGGTGCAGGATGGCTCGTTTGGGGAGGATTTATTCTTGGTTCCAGAACTGACCTGCATGTTCAGAGTGTAACGATGACAGGCTACATCTATCGGGATGTCATTCTGGAACCACATGTACGTTTGTTTCGGGGCGCCATGGGTGCTGAATTTCTGTTTATGGATGACAACGCCCCGTCCTCACCGTGCAAACATTGTAGACGAATGCCTTCAATCGGAGGATATCACCCGTATGGATTGGCCAGCATACTCACCGGACTTCAATCCAATAGAGCATGCGTGGGATAGCATGGCCAACGAATTGCAACTCTTCAACCCCCTCCCACCTGTCTACCGGAACTTCGGAGGGCATTGCTTGATGAGTGGTGTAATATTCCCCAAGATCAGATTGATAATTTGATACTCAGCATGCGTAGGCGTTGTAAGGCCTTTATTGCATCGTCCGGGAGACCTACTCCGTATTAACTAGCATACTAACCATGTTATACTGTTTTTTGTAAATATATTCTTTTTTTTAAATTTGCTCCAGGGAGTAAAAATCGCAATTTTTTTTTAATTATGTCAAACATATAGCATTTTTTTTTTGCTTTTTACCTTTTGTTTACTAAATATATTTTACAAATAAGTCAAATTTGTTTTGCTTCTGTCTCTTTCTTTGCCTGAACTTCATTATACTTAATTTATGGACATGAGTGTATATAATTCCATGTCCCTACTTGGAAGAGAAGGGATAACAAATGTAACGAAATAATATGAAAACAAAAATATCAGGTTTTTATTCGTAATTCTTTCTTTTAGTAAAAACCATTTATCTAAAGAAAGTGTGACTGGTTAAAGCTTGTTATTAATTTATGTTGATCACGTTTTGATTAAAATTTTTATTAACATACAAAAATCTCACTATATCCAGTTGAGTCCCTAAATTACCATATTATCATTTTCATATAATAATGTATTAATTAAGATAATGATAACAGAGAGAATTTCCAGGAATATATGTTGATTCCTCCCTTGATTACATTTTTTTCATCGTTATCTTTTTCTTCTTCATATGGTGATCACTAAAATTAATCACTTTATATATATGTTGTATTCATTATAGAGGAAGAACTTCCTTCAATGCAAGTTATGTTATGGTTGTATGATAAGTGGAATTAATAAGAAAAACAATAACAAAATAATTCATAATCTTAGGTTGTAATCCATATAAGCTATAAAACCAGTTCCATCAATTTCAAGAATAATCCTAAAATAAAAACTTCAAGTAGTTTTCCAGAAAGCAGAATGATGTTAAAGCATTTTATTATCTTTTAAATTTAATAAATTGGAAATAAATCTAAAAACTAGTGAAACGTTTCAGTGATCGCTACAAATAACTTCATTTGTCAAAAAATCAATACGTTTCATCATTGTTTTTTTCTAAACACTAAATTCATTGTAGCTATGCATTATTAAAATATTTAAGATAGTCTTAAAACTCTTTCTCGTTTTCAAAACTAATTTGCGCTGTGTCGCTATGTGGGTGCCACATATCATTCATAATTCCAATCAGATAATGATAAACATAACGTTTCATCATTTCTTAACAAATTTACTAGTACATTCGACTCTCGATAGTCGAAATTGGAGGGACCAATGAAAAACTTTAAACTATCAAGAGAGTAGAAAAAAACTCCCACAATTCTTGAAGATAGTTTTTTTTCCCTAACACATTCAAATTTGATTGAAACTATGTAAAAAAACAAGAATTGTACATAAATTATTTTTAAAAAGTACATATAAATATTATTCAGAAGTTTAAAGTCCTGTTTATTAAAAGAATACATTCTATACACATTCATACACAATACTACGCATCTCTTCTCAGTAGAGGACCATCCTTTCTGCACATATGTGTAGCAAGGATGTTAATTTGTGTTAACATGTGTTAAGCGAACGATATGAACGGCTAACAAGTGGTCTGGTTGGTCTATTGTCCACTTGAAGAAGGAAAGCAAAAAGCGTGTATTTTCGCCTAATGAACTGGAAAACATTAAGAAAGGGTAGCAGACAGAGTGTCATTAAAGGGCTACGATACAGTGGATACACGCAGAGACAATACAACACAAAACTTGTAATCTCCAACCTGTATGCCACAGGACTACACATGATAGTGTGTGTTCGAATTGTCGAGAGTTTTATAAGATAAATTCGAATTATTGCGTGTTGTAGTCTGGTCAGCCACAGATTTTACTTCAAATTATTGGGTGTACCCAAACGTATTGTTTCAGTTCGAATTATCGAGAGTTTTTCAAGGGACTGAGTATATACGAATTATCGAGAGGTTCGTATTATCGAAGGTTTGAATTAGCGAGAGTCGACTGTATCATTCGCGTTACTGCTTCAAGTCATAAGTTTCACTGACTCATCTATCTATAGACTCTCATTATGCATCATTGTCTCTGTCTTTTATTGCCACGTCCTCGTAAGCAGGTTATAAAAATAGTTTTGAAAAAAGTTTAAAAGAGAATAATCGAATGTGAGAGTGACAGTTTATTAACGTTGTATTATAAAGCAACAGGACGGATCTTGTAATTTTGAACCTCGGTCAAGTGACGAGGATGGCACCAGAGATGACATCCACTGGCGTAGCTCTTCCTGAGTAGGCAATGCATAAAAAGAAACCCTTGAGGGCTCTTTTTAGGCATTGCTTAACATTTTACGAATTGTTGGGTGTAGTTTGTGGACGTATCATTAGAAGCTGATCCGCCTACTACATCCTGATGGTACTTCTACATGATAAATAAGAATCATCGAATGATGAAACTAAGTATTTTAATAAACTATTTTAAAATATATCTGATAGTATAAATTTATTGTAATGCAATATTGGTTCATTTTTCAAAATTTATTCTCAAAATTTTGCAGTACTATAAGTTATTATAATAAGCAAATTACAAAGACGAAATAAATATGCAGTTGACAACCCAAAATGTCATCTGTAAAAAAATATTCCTCTTTTTCAAAAATTCTGTAAAATTGAATAAATATTTGATATTCCTGAAGCAGTGGCGTACAAAAACATCTTTAAAAGGTGGGGGAGGTATTCTCTGACATATACAGACAAAAGGTATTCACTCTATTAATTCTCTCAAGGTATTCTCTCTATTAATTCTCTTAATGTATTCTCTCTATTAATTCTCTCAAGGTATTCTCTCTATTAATTCTCTCAAGGTATTCTCTCTATTAATTCTCTCAAGGTATTCTCTCTATTAATTCTCTCAAGGTATTCTATTTATATTTATTCTTTCAAAAAAAAAAATTTCTTTTGATCTATGGAAGATTGAACCGCTAATCCACCCTCATGTGTACGCCTCTGCCAGCGCATTGGTAAACCTTTTGAGACATACTACCTAAATGTTAACAACAGTGCAGTGATAAAACTTTCAAGAGATACATTTTAAAAAGTAAGATATTTCATTTAATGTTGAAATTTCTAATCTAATTTATAAAAAATATATCTGAAAAGAATATTATTCCATTCTGTTTCTAGATCTAGACTTGACTTTTGACTTATTTGTATCTACCTCCAATACTCTTGCCAAGTCAACAAAACTATTGCGATAAACAAGAGAAACATCCGGCGAACCTAAAAAAGCGAAAGTTTCCGTGCAATTATCAAACACTTTCTGACATTTCCAAAATTTCGCAAGAATAAAAAAAAATCCGTTATAGGATTTGTTTATTCGTCCCATTAACCCGAACCCTTGCTGTCCCGCCTTATCACACAGAAGGAGGAGAGAGGAGTTATTGGTTTTTCTAAGTGGCCCGCTCGTCTTCAACCTACTTTTTTGAGGGCATCCTATCATGGCTTCGGGGAAACTTTCTCTGAAGTCTTGACCAAAGGTCGTATAGAATTAGCATGGGAATCGGAAATGCAACCGTTTTGGGCGTTTAAGGTAGAATTAACCGCATCTGGAAAGAAGAAAGAATTATCTCACGGAAGCCGTTTAAAGTGAAGATTTGGGTGATGTTGCCACCTTATTTACATAAAATTTCCACCAAAAACTTAGTAATGGTGAATTTCATAAGATTTTAATTAACTGTTTATGCAATGTTTTAAAATAATTGTCTAATAAAGGGTGTTAGTAAAAGTTCCATTTGCTGTGTAAGGTTAACATCGTTCTTTTTACTTATATGTTTGTAATGTGACCCAGTGCATTATGAAATGGAAACGTAATTGTTGCCAAATAACCTTCAAATTTAATGCTTTTATATTTAAAACTATAATAAATCTACTATAAGGGTTTTTGATTTTATTTCAGATTATATAGTGTTGAGGGGCTTGATATTAGTTACGCACTAACAAAAGGAATAGTGATAGTTACGAAATAATATAAAGAAGTATTATTGCACCATATAAGCATGAAATGTATATGCGATGTTTCAAATACAAAAAAAAAGTCTATTTCATTAAAAATAATATTTTAAAAAATTAAGTCAATTCCTACTTTTAATGGATGAGAAGAAAGTATTTTATTAACGATTGAAAATTTGAGCAAGATATATATATATATATATATATATATATTGGGTTCATGCATAATTATCCGACGTTTTTTCAACAAATTTTATTTAACAAAATCAGTAAAAATATTTGACAAAAACACGTTTAAATGATTATTCGGGAGCGTAGTCACCGTCTACTTCTATTACTGCTTCCCATTTGCTTGGTAGACGGTCAACCACAAGCGAAGAAGACACGATTCTTAGAGGCGATCCAAGCTTTGACATAGACCACCAAGTCATCCGATCGTCGATCCCGAGCCTGATCGCAAAATCCGATATATATGGCCGACCTCTTCCTGACTTATCCTCCAAGCTGGTTTCACCTGATTTGAAACGGGCAAACCCCTCCCTACTCTGAGTTTTGCTGATTGTTCCTTTGCCAAAAAGTTTGTTGAGATCGCGAAACGACTGTACTGCTTTCCATCCTTTCTCAAAGAGATAGAGCACAATATGGCGAATATGACTATGGTTTTCGACAATCATTTTTCTAAAACAATAGAAAAGATTATTTTTATACAAAAATAATGAACAAAACGCTACTTTTCACTGATGAAAAACGCGCTGATATAAACGCCGGATAAGTATGCATCATCCCAATATATATATATATATATATAATATACATATATATATAGTTAACTAATAGTTGGGGGCCGTGGGTAGCCTAGTGGTTAGAGCAACGGACGCCAGACCGGATGGCCTGGGTTCGATGCCCGATGCCACCAAATATCTGCCGAGTGCACACGGAGTACGTGCTCGTTAAATTAGTGGGTTCGAATGGTGTCGCCATCTATCGTGAGCACAATCGTACTGTCACCATCATGGGCTCAAAGCTTCGGCTAACGATAGGCGTATCTCTAGCCCGTTGCCATGATGAGATTCGTGAGCCTCGATCTGACTACGTCAGACAGGTGGCATAAGTAACAACAACACAACGCTAATAGTAGGAATTGAAAAAAGAGCATGATTTGTCTGCATTGTTGTAACAATGCACACCCGGTTTGGCTAGTTTGGCTGAAAAACCGGTTTTCAACGCCAACCTTGGTCATTGTTTTAACTGTTACATTGTTACAACAATGGAAACGAATTTAAGTTGGCCTCGAAAACCGGTAGTTAATGAATTAATATTTAAAAATAAACTTATTAACATCAAGTGCCATTCACTACAATTTAAAAAAAATTTTTTTAAATAGATTGCATGAATAAATGTATTTTATTAACGACTGAAAATTTGAAAAGATATATAAATAAATATATATATACAGGGAGAGAGGGAGCTAATAGTAGGAATTGAAAGAAACAAAAGTATTTACCTTTTATAAATAAAAATTTACATTTTTAAAAAAAAAACTGTAATTTTTATTTACAGTGAACAAGTGAGTGTTTATTAAAGTTATATAAAATAGCAACACAAGAACTATTGAAAATGATTCTCAATCAGTAGGGCACGCACAACTAGGAAGGCCTGAGAACACACTAAATAAGGGAGTGAATATATCCGAAAAGAAAATCTCTCTATATATATATAAATAGTTTTTTGTAATACTGTAATACATTTATTTATACATAAGGTATAGTTAATAAAAGCAACTACCATATCTAGAATGGAGTAAAACCACATTTTGGACAAATTTACATTACTGATGATAGCGAGGCTTTGCATGAACGTGCAAAAATAGTTGAACGTGACGATATACTGTAAATTTTACAGCCAAGTGTGAATAAAAATCCATATGCAGAAAAATGTAGAAGAGCTACATTTGAAATTCAAAATAAAAACAAAGACCAAGAGTATGTGAAGTCAAGATCACTAGATAACTAACCGCATGAACGAATACAATGATCAAAGAAAATACAAACGAACGGGTAAAATAAAAAAAAATAACCAACTGAGCACAACGAACACTGATGAAAGCGCAGGATTCTTGTTAGATTTGTGGCTGTGACGAGACAGTCTCACAGTGTCCTGAGTACGTCGTCCGAGTGAGCGCTTCCTTCAGTGTTTTCAGTGGACCAAACATAAATCGAAGGAGAATTCGGACTGAGACGATGGTCCAACGTTCCCATTGAACTTGTCCAGTTCCATTTGTGTGACTCTAACGTGTACGCGTTATCATGGCAGAACCACACCTCCGTGAGCAGCTCTTTTGTTCTTGATGACTGCGTAGCGGCGAGTGTCTCACAGTACACATCGAGTTATGCTTTTTCTGTGCTCGAGTAATTCTGTGCTCCATCATTTGACGCCGCTTTTTATAAGAGCCTTTGTCTCTCCTGCGCATGCGGCACCCGCATGATCCATCCCAGTCAGTCCCAATGCATCGAGTGTCTCGTACATTCTTTTTTTTTTTTTTTTTTTTTTTTTTTTTTTGTACTTTCATTTGATTATTTCTATGGACAGAAAGGTTGAGGTTAGAGATGAAGACTTGAAATTTTAATTTTTTTAGGTAACAATATATATTGAAAAAAATAAAACTACATAATACATGAAAATTGCAGGCCTTACAATTTGAGCAATGAGCATGAACGGTTAAATAATTTGTACAGTGGGGTTGGTCCACCGTCAGGTGGACAGGGGTCACCCCCTCCCCCCAGTTATTTTAAAAAGTTATTGATTAACTAAAAGTAAAGCAGAATATATTATGACAAAATAAAAAAATAAAATACATGCTTAAACTTTTATAATGTTCTTATTAGTAGAATTGTATTTGTATTGCCCAAAGTATTTAATGATTAACTTAGCAATACTAAATAAAAAACAAGATTAATAAAAACTAGTGATTCCTTTGACTAGTCTTGTAGAGAAAAGATTTTCGAAGGAGTAAACATTTTATTCACGTCGAATTATAAATAACTATGACGAAAGCTATCGGATCTCTGGTCAACTGAGGAACCCTAGTCAAGTCAACCCTCGTTTGCGCCCTGGTCAATTGTGAGGAAAACGACAGCTGAGCTGGCACCCCTCACCGAACTTCCCTACCATTACAATAGAAGGACTTCGAGACTTTGCATATTTAACGTGCATACACCCCATCTATACAGCGGTTCTTCAGTGATATAATTAGTAAGAAACCATATAAGTAAAGGAGTGTAGGATTTTTATGCAGCAAGAGCCAGATCTGACTATGCTGCGCAAAACATGCACTTAAAAAGCCAAATTCATGGAGATAAAATTCAAAGTTCAAAGTTAAAACATTAGAAGGTAAAAAACAGTAAAATCGAAATAACAAAAGAAGTATTTTATAATACGTCAGAAAGATAAAAATTGTTAACAACTAGTTAAAGTTTTGAAACAGTATTTGTTGTTATAAGAAAGCAGAAGAAAATCAACTACTTCTTACTGTTTCTAACTCGAGTGGGTGTTAAAAGGGGTGGATATTTTATATATTTAGAAGGTCCTTCCGGTAAATTTTCATCCTCATCGTAAACAATCATTGCCTCATCTGATGTATCCTGTGTAGGTGAACATTTTCACGGTTTGTGAGATGCATTTCTATTTTGGGTTTATTTGTTATTGTGAAAGATGATTTTCCCAAATGGTGCTTTCTCGAACGATTTTTAGAATTTTGTTTCAAAGCCCAAATTGTAGCAGATATAGAAAAGTTTGACTAACACATGTGGGATGTGGGTAGTATTAGGTACAGTAACAGATGACAGAGTTTCAGTTGATAAGGCTGTAAATTTGGAACTCTTTCAAGGAAAAATGCTTGTTTTATTGGATAAGGATAAAGGAGCCTAGATCACAGACCATTGAATGGGGTTGAAGATGAAGATGATGTAAATCAAGTTGTAAATTAAATGTTAAATGAATAGATTTCACTGCAAGTCATATGAGAGATATACTTTGTTCAGCTTGAAGAGTCAGAGTTATGTAATGTTCTTTGTGCTGTAAATATGTCTTCTATGCGTTCATCCAATAAACCAAAATGCCTAAAATATGGACTGAATTATTGAAATGATGTAAAAATATATTGGACATAAACGTCTATCTGTCTCGTGGAGTTAAACGATAAGGAATTATAACACAAGTAAATAGATTATTGGATGTTTAAAGAACGGTATTATATTCGGGAATAAATAGCTGAGACACGGAAGATATTATAAATGCTACTGAATAGGTGAGATTCGAATGAATAAATAAAATAAAATATAAATGATAAGCCCAAGATAAAAATTTATTCTTAATATACTATCACAAAATCTTAAATTTTGTGACAGTTGAATAATAGTTTTATTTCCATTTATTTTGTCAGTGTATCTTTTCATTGGAGAATGTTCTACTTTTGAAAATGTCCAATAAAGTTGATTTTTATCTCAGCCTCATATCCTTCATTGGCATAATGCAGTAGAGTCCCGAAAACTCGGTATTTGATAACCCAGCAGTTTGGATAACTCATCCACACCCTAGTAGGTCCGCGAACAGTGGTTCTAGAACGATACCGAGCATGACATTATGTCTGATACAGAAATTATTGTGTGCCCCTATCACAGTTAATGAAAAAATGCTGGAAAATGATGAAGTCATTAACGTTGAGAACACCGTACAAACTACTAAAATATCACATAGTGAGGGACTAAGGGTTGTCGAAATCCCCTTTCAGTATTTTGAACAACAAGGTGTATCAGTAATGGATTTACTATCCCTTCGTCGTATTTAGGATGAAGCAGCAAAATATACAGAGTGCACTACGGAAAATAACAGGACATTATACATTTCTTTAAAAAAAATAGATAGTTTTTGCAAAGTTGGCTATTTAACTTCCATTATAGACAGCTTTCTGCCTCCATAAAGTATACTTCTGAGGTATGTGTGGTCAGGTAAGTTATTGTATATTATGTATTCGTTAATTTTCATCTTCATATAGTAAATATTCTATGCCTTCATAAAACACTTATTTTCCCTTTGTTTAAGGGCATTTGGGCAGGTTATTTTCTGTTGCATTCTCAAGTAAACAATACATACAAGTGCAGTACAATATTTTCTGAGGAAACACTAGTACTTATTCTTTTTTTAATCCCATTCTCGATAACTCGGCATTTTCACAAACTCGGCCACACTTCAGTCCCCAATAGTTCAAGTTTTCGAGACTCTACTGCACAGGGTACTCAACCTTTGTTTTCCCGACGTGCCACATACATACGACAGGTATTTGATGAGGATCACAACATAAAGATAGTAGGAGAAAAAACACAATAAAACTGAAGCAACATTGGGCAAAGCAAAATTGATCAAAATATTAAAATTCATTTTTGGATTTTGGATTAATACTATATTAATCTTTCTATCGAACACACACACAAAAATATTTTTTACACATTTTTTACTGAGTTATGGGGTAGTTTTGATTACCTTTTATGCATGACCAAGCCTCTTGTTTGTATTTTATTTTTAGAAAAATGAAATTGGTAACAAAATCGATAGATTTGATTGCTTGACTCATAGAATTTCTCACTAATTTTTTAGTACACATTGTTCTTAAAAAATTCAATTTCTTAGTGTAAATGGCCTATAACCGGGCTACTCAGAAAAGCCTGGTAGGCCGCAGGTTACGTATCACTGCTCAACATTATGCCACACATTTTCAAAAATATATTCGTTGCTATTATACATGCTTCTTCTATCTGTTAATAAAATATCGGTTCCCTTCTGTCAGGTCAACAATTAATCGTCTATCAAGAAGAAACTGTCTTAGAAATTAGTAACTGAATCGTATACCATGTTATATTAATGAAAAATAAATAAATAAGTAATAAAAAGGAAAATTTTGTCTTCACGACCCATTACACCTCCAGTTAGTTGCTATCAATGGCAAAATGTTTTTAAAGTCTAAAACACAAACACTGGGGGGGGGGCAATGTTATGATAGAAGAGAGATATAGAGCTTTTTTCTTTTTTAAAAAAATTACTTTAAATCGTTCAACTAACTATGTCATCTTTGGAGAATATCTAATGTAATGTATAAGGGGAAAATAGAATTTTTTTTTCTGTTGAAGGGGAAAGAGACATCCTCAATTTTTATCCCAATTTTTTTTTCACCGTTACTTTTTTTTTACATACTTATTCTCTACAATCAAAATTTAAACAACTTTAGACGAATTATTTTACAATTAGATTTATAATTGATAAAAGATTAAATTTACAACTCTAATTATGATGAATTTTAAAATAATGGACTTAAAGAACGCCTTAAAACTCCAGAAAAAAGAAGGAAATCAATACTACGTAATCGTAGATGAGTTTCGAAGGTTGTTACTTTTTACATAAAAGAAATGATTATAGAAAATGTGGATCAGTCGTTGGCTGTAGATCAAAATAAATCTAGTATATGCATTGCGTTATAGGTCATTTCAAATCCTTTTTCATTGAAAGCTATAATCACAAATAAGATAAAAACGCGTTATTCGTTTGTTTATATTAAATAAAAAACACAGCTATATATACGCTAGTAACTTTGACATTTCTGGAAACCCGAGTCTTCCATTTAAAAACCCAAATTAAAAAAAAATTCGATTCTTGCAGATTCTTTACTTTTTTATGGATTGATCTACAGCAAAAACTGACAAGGTCTACAAACTCGATTCTTAAATGTAATCGAATCTAACAAAATAACAAAGAAACCCTCATTTTATTAGAAACACTCTGAGATTATCCAAAAAACACGCGCAGAAGCAAACAAAAATATTTTTTCCCTTTATTTCCCCAGAGGAAAGAAAAAGTTTTGTCAAAATAACTATGTTTGCAATGTAAATGGGACGTCATTCCTTTTTTCAATGGACGGGGTTAAATGTTAACTGCCTACATCCCTTCAGCTCCCGCCGGCATCGTGATTATCTTTGAAAAAAAAGAAACATTGTGCCCGTTGATTTAGTGGCTTTCAGCACACCATGACCCGCGCTTTTGTTCTACAATTCACTCGCGTTTTGTCTTCCCCACAGGATCGTGACGCTTCCGAATTAAAATGGTCTTTTCTATTCCATTTTCGATCGTTTTCCCTTTGTTGAACAAGCAAACAAAATTGAATTAGGAAGCCATCGTTACTGGTCGAGTTAAGCTGATAATTCATACGGAACTAACTGGTAGACTCTTCAAATTGAGTTAAAAATATTCGTATTCAGTGTTATTTTGAATCAGAAAGACTCAAATTTAATTAATCGTTTTAATAGAACTATTTGAATTTAATTAATCGATTTATTAAACTAATTCGAATTTAATGAATTGTTTTATTATAATTATTATGAAGCCATCATTACTTGTCGAGTTTAAGCTTATAATTCATTGGTTACTGGAGAATTCTTCTAATTCTGTTCTAACTATTATCTGATTCTACTAACTACAATGTTAGTAGAATCATAATAATTCAAACTTAATTAATCGTTTTATCAGAACTATCTGAATTTAAACGATTTATTAGAATAATTCGAATTTAATGAATCGTTTTACTAGAATTATTAGAAAGCCATCGTTACTTGTCGAGTTTAAGCTGATAATTCATTGGGAACTCGAAGATTCTTCTATTTCTATTCTAACTATTAGAATGTTGTCTGATTCTACTAACTACAGTGTTAGTAGAATCAGAATGATTCAAACTTAATTAATGGCTTTGTTAGAAATATTTGAATTTAATTAATCGATTTATTTGGATTATGTGAATTTAATTAACCGTTTTATTTGAGTTATTCGAATTTAATTGATCGCTGTTTAAAAATGAATTGTACGTATAAATTTTTATATAAACTTCAAATTAAAATTTTTATAAATATTTCAAATTAATTATAATTTAATATTTATTCTAAATGTTGTGTGTGTGGTATTTTTGAATTTTATTTTAATTCTGTTAATCGATCTTGAATAGTTAATTATAGAAATGTATTTAAACTTTTAGCAACATACGAATTTACGTAACATTTATTTTCTCTCTTGGGATTATTTGAAATAAATTATACTTTTGAATGTAAGTAGTATTTCTGACTTAATTTTTTTAATACCAGTTTAGATATCTATTTAGAATACCGATTTTACTTTTATACCCATTTCGAATATTTTTGATTGTTTTTAATACTACCAGATAGCTAATAAATATAATTATTTCACATAAATGTAAGAAATTCATCGATATTTTTAAAATATTGATGATTTGTTTTTCATAGAAATGTAGTAGTTTTTGTTACAATTTTCTACTGCCAAGATTTAGTTGCTTTGTTTAAAACTTTCAATGGTACTACATTGTGCATTACAAAGAAAAATCAATCACAGAGAAAGGTAATCTAAATAAGCATATTTTATTTTGAAGGGACCCTTAACAATGTTCCATTTGTCTCGCTTAAGAATTACAAAGCTTTTATTTCGAAAAGTAATCAAAACGGTTCCGTTAGATAAAAATAAGTTTTCCAATGATCTTCGATTTTTTTTTATTTAGCTTTTAAAGATAAATTAAACATTTCATAAAATATTTAAGAGTAATTCATTCTTTATGATTTATTTTCCTTAGTACAATGTTGTGAAAATGTTTAAATTACAGATATAACTAATCTCAATTTTAATAATTAAGACAAAAAAAAAGAAATTCCAATCTTGTAATAAAATATAGTTAACCCTTTTTCATTAGAAAAGAATTAATCGAGGAAACTAAACAAAAATTGTGAGCATAACCTGCACTGCAAGAAATTATATTCGAAAAATATGGCTAAAATTATTGCGTTTCCCACACATCTTTTTTTTGTAAAAATAACATTCAGTTCAAACCTAACTGATCAGTTGTATAAAATGTCATGTTATTAGGGCCGTGTTTTATTTCTACTCCGCTGTAACAAAGGTGGCTGTTGTGTTTCGTAATTAATTAAGAAGAATTTTTTAATTTCAAAATAAATCACTTATACAATGACCCACAAAATTAAAATAAGTTCATTTATTAATACACCGCGAACTAGAAACATGGAACAAAGAAATAATACAATTCAAATTGATGAAAATTTTCATTTATAATTTTGTAATTCTTTTTAGGTTTCTGATGTGTGCTTCATTGATTAGATATCAAATTAAAATTATTGTTTCATTATCCTGCAGTATTATTACAATTTAAATATCCTGAAGCATCTTTTATTATTTTTATTGAAAAATTATAGAATGGGACTTTCCATTTTTTTCAGCTCTGTATCATATCTTACTCATGAACATTTTTTTTTTCACAATTTAAATCACCTTCAGATCTTTAAAGCGCTAATGTGTAGTATCAGATTTAACATGACTTTGAATTTCCCAATAATTCAAATGGTACTTATGTATTGCACTATCGAGGAATTATGCCAAAGCAAAGAATTTCTTTAAACGCTGTCTTAGTTTCCAATCATGAGGGAAAACAAATTTTTGTGCATATTCCATCCGCATTGGTCCGTCAACAAAAATAAATCGGCATAGATTTAAAATTAAGTACTGTATTAAAAAAAACCGCACACTTGAAGTAAGCTCTAAATATCTATAACTGCATTCTTTAGAGGGCAAAAATACCGTCATTAAATCAGACATTAAAGATGCTTACTTAAATTAGGGGATATATAAGTATGAAAAAAGACATTTTTCTTCCTGGATTCAATTCACCTCTTAATCAAATCTCAATTCTAGTTTCTAAAATCTTCCCGACATAAATTACGATTTTCATTTATTTGTAGTTTTTAAAATGAGATTCTCATTATTTTAATAGAATTCAATTCAGTGCATTTTTCTCTCTTCTAGATTTATTTGCGTACTTACACTCTAGATGCAGACAACATGGGCAAATGTTACTAAGCGTTACGTGAAGATTATAAATACTAGCTGCATAAATTAGAGCATCCATATTGTTTATTCACAATAAATTCCAATCAAATATAATTCATCCTATAGGCTTTCTCCATCAAATGTTGTATTTTAATGTGACAATAATCTCAAAATTCTAAACTTCTTCATAATTCAGAAAACTTTCTGGTAATTAATACATTGCTGGTCACATAAAATGCAACACAAAGAAAGAAACAGAGATATCACAGCGAAATTAATTTAGCACTTAACATGTACAAAAATCAAACGATTAAAATTAAAGCCTTTTGTGACGTGTGGGTGGTAAAAAAATCAGTAGTTAGTGAAGCCGACCTTGTTAACTTTAACCGCTGCCACACGTTTCGGCATAGAATCAAAGAGGCTTTGAATGTACCGTGGGGTACAGAAGTCCGTGTGGCTTACACATATTGCAAAGGTTGATCTGGAGTATTAGCGGGTGGTGTAACCCTAGCCAGTCGTTGTGCAAGCATTAACCACGCGTTTTTCGATTGGCGATAGCCAAACAAGCGATCGGAGAACAAGAAGGCTAAGGAAGCAATTGACTCTGATGGGTAAAGAAGAACTCTTGAACACTGAATACATCGTGTGGTCGCGCGTTTTCCTGTTGGAATATGGCTGATGGTAAGCGCTAAATGTATGGGAGGACCACGGGCACCAACACCTCAGAGATGTAACGCTGGCTAATCAGTGTACCAGCAATGCGTATCAGAGTGTTGCGGCAGTGATAACAACCCAAACCATGATACCGGGTTCAGGACCAGAGTTGCGATGCATAACGTGACCACGGTGTCTCCAAATTCGAATCTGACCAACGTGATGTTGCTGGTGGAAGCTGGATTTGTCAGTAAGCACAATGTCGTTCTATTCCGTAATTCATGTCTGCCGTTCATCGCACCATTTCAGGCAGAATCACCTGTAGTTTCCAGTCAAGTGTAAATGAAGCAATGGATGCCTTCCAGACATTCCACTCTGCTTCAAACGTCGTCAAATGTTATGAACCAAATGATGCATAACAGACTGAATTTGTTGTTGTTGTTGTTGTGGCTAATGCCACCTGTCTGACGTAGTCAGATCAAGGCCCACGAAATTCATCATTGCATCGGGCTAGATTGTACGCCTGTCGTTAACCGTAGCTTTGAGCACCATGCAGGTGACAGTACGTTTTGGCTCGGTTCCACCCCAGTTTTGAGGGAGAACACCCTGGGAGTGGTCAGGGGTTTCCCACCTCTCTTCCCTTCCACCAACCTCACGAGACGACTTGTGGCTCGACGGCTATTTAGAGTATCCCCATGCCGCGCGCGCGAAGGCACTATACATTTACAAACATCCATGTCTTCTCCGGGATTCGAACCCAGGCCCTACGGCACAGCAGCCAGCGTCGCTACCCCTATACCGGATGGGCGTCTTGTTGTGGTATGGTTCGTGATGTGGCTGAGAAATCCATCACTGTCATGCGCACGATCCGCCTGTCATGATGGGCAGTGGTGCAACGAGGTGGGTGCAATCGACCCCGTCGGTGGGTTGTTTTCTTCTGCATCCAGCAATGGCAGATCCTTGGATTCGCCCAACACTTTGGTCGATTTCTCTGAAGAATAATCTGCAATCCCTATAGGCTACTATTCTTCCGCGGTCGAATTCAGGACCTTAGTCAAAAGATGGTCGATGTCTTCCATGAGGCAAAGGTAAACATCTTACGAAAAAACAATTTTTGTAGTTCAAATCGCTAACCTTTTCTCCTCTTATATAGCGCTTGTGAGTGGCGCTACGGTAGCCTATGATGTGCGTCTGTGCAATAATGCTAATGATTTGTATATTTTATCGCCTTCTACTCATGATGTAAATTTCAGATGTTTTACATGCTTCCTTCATAGAGTTGCATTTTGTGTGGCCAGCAGTGTAGATAACTAATTGCTGGTGCTCCCAGAACAGATTGCGTTCATTAGGCGAGGTGGTCATGGCCACGGACTCGTAGCTTGCATTGTTACTGTCTAGTCTTGGTTTTCAGCTCTGGTGTCATTTTAGGTCCTCATGTAGGGTGGTATTTTGAAATTGTCGAGTCTCACGGTCGTTGAAGGTCGAAACATGGTGACCTTGGTTGAAAATTGTGTGCTCCATAACCAATAGCCCTAGTGTTTCTTCTCTGTGTTACGTTAACAAATAGTCAATCTATATCAATGCACTCCTTATTTATGAACAATTTACTTCTTAATAATGATCTGTAGAATAATTTATAGATTAAAATTGAATACATCATGAATTTTTCTTTATAATTAATGCTTTAATGTTTACAATTTTCAATAATATTTCACAACAAAATCACTATTAGTTAATGTAATTAAAAAGAAAGCAAAATTATTGTAATGCTCAGAATTATTTGTAAATTTTAATAAATAACACAAATTCATTTTCCGGTCAGCAACCCCTCCTGTTATGCTTGCAAGCCTTCAAAAAACCATGTACTTTCCATTCTTTACAATGCACAGTCGTTAGCATATTCAGTACTTCACGATGCTAAAAACATTCATACGACCACTCAAACTGATCAAAGGAAAATTTATGAATAGTAATAATACAGTCTTCACGCAATAGATAACTTGTTTCAAAAGAGAAATCCCTGTTTTTCATAGGGTCTTGCTGTGACATATGAAACGTGTATGGAAAGTAACTTCATTAGGTTAGTTGTTGGTGATAGATACTGCTTGAAAATTTAAATTTTTCTCACAATGGGTGCCTAAAACGGTGAAAAAAATGACTTCGTGACTCAATTTCAAGGTTATTCAAGAATTCCAGACAGCATAAAATATGTTTTTAGGACTCAAATTAGAAGCATGGCAAGAATTTTTTTCATCCCGAGTTTTATGATCTTTCAAGAGAATTCTTAAGAGAAAGTTCAAGATGTTAGTATGAATGAAAGCTTTACTTCGTATGATCTTTACTTTCGTAATATGTGTATAATTCCTTAAGAATTATGTACTTTTTATTCTATAAAATACATATTCATACGACTGTTTAAATAAAAATTAGAAAATTAATTCGCCAGAAGATAATTTAAAAATAATGCGTAAATAAAAAAAAATTTGAATTCTGCCCGAATAACATTTTTTGTGCGTGATATAATAAATAAAATATAGTAATAATTTCGAATAACATAATATTCCAAATGTAATAGTAATTTCAAAAAATATAGACATACTTTAATTTATTTTATTATAAAAACTTTCACATTAAAAATTATTTGACATCTAAGAAAAATAATTGAAAAAGTATCTAGAAGTTAATTTTTTTTTATCAATTTTCAGTTTAGGTACTGGTGTATGTTCAGTATTCAAGTTATGCATTAAATTTTATTTTCATCACTATTAATCCTTTGTGAAATATTTAAATCACAGAACAGTAAAATTACCTTATTTATGATTGACATTTAAAGTCAGCAACCTATTAAATTGCAGTGTTAACTCAATGAAAAATGTAATGAAAACTTTCTGTTAAATCTAATTAATTTATTTATCTTATTATGTTATTTCGTTTTGATAATCTACAAAAAAATTGCAATAAATGTGTTGTACAATAATTGGTATATAATATTAAACATACATCTCCTCTCTCTCTCTCTATATATATATATGAGTGTGTGTACGCGTGTTTCTGTGTGCGTGCGTGCGCGTGTGTGTAACGTAAAGATGCATTCATTTTGTAAATTTGGATTTTGTTGTCGTGGTAATTAAAAAGTCTGGATATAGGTCAAATCATGGTTTATTTAGATAATTTTAACAACAGAATATTTTTGACCGCGCTTTCTGCTTTAGTGCCAGGCAAGTAAGAAAGATAATTATCCCCTTTCTTCATTCAAATACGATGAAAGTAGGGAAAGATGTAACAGAAAAAATATAATTACATGTTCAAGTGAAGGGAAATATTAGTTATTTATAGAAATTGTTTTAGAGAAAGGTTTCAATAACTCATTAAGGCACGTACGAGCTTTTAAGACATTATTTTACTAAGCATCTCGAATGAATCTGTCAAAATATAGGTTTCCATCCTTTAATGAGAAATGGAAGGAGACTTGAGTTTCAAAAAACTGTATCTGTAATTATGATTTGGACAAAAAAATATAGATAAGATTATACTTTAAAATAAATATTAATTTGTTATTTTACACACACACACACACATATATATATACATTAGTGTGATGAGAGGCTTGTGAAACTTAACTGCGTTTTTTGAACTTTCATATCAAATGCATAACGATTGAAAACTATTAACAAATTAACAGTTTTTCAATAAACAGACAATGAAAAATTTGTATTTGTAAGCTAATTTATTTTTTAAAAGCGTTTTCAGAGTTTCTTGGGAAGATTTAAAATACAAGCTTCAAAGCCATAAAAAATTTGCTTAATTTATAATAAATGAAATATAATATTTAATTATTGAAATTTGATGTATTAATTTAAGAAAATGCGAGCGTATTAGATATCTCGCTTATTAGAGGTAGCAAATTGCTTACTTATTTCTTTCTGATAAGCCAAGAAAAAATACTTTGAAATTGTTAAAACTGTAGGACGCGAATTCTCGAGTTATTGAATTTATGACTGCATATTGAATAAAAATAATATATCCATCGATAATAAAAAAAGATATTAATTTTTCGCGTTAATTTAAAAAAGTTACTAACACATTTAAAGTAAATTATATTTTAAAGGTGAAACTTTTTCTCGTAACCACAGTTTTTATTAAATAATTTCAATTAATCATAAGAAATCGGTTTATCTTTCCACTAAACTTGATCAAACGCCGAAGCTTAAGACTATAAACCTAGGAACTCCTATTTTTTTCCGTGAGGGAAGTATTCAAATACTGATCCCTTTTTGAAAATGAAACGTTTCTTCTTCGACCACATTGTTCTATTTTAAACCTGTAATGCTCACAAAATGTTTTTCAAACCATGCAATTATAAACAACATTCTTGAAAACACGCGCAAATGAAAGTTCTGAAACATTTTTTTCTAAAAGCGTTAAACAAGCGACCTTCTTTGCCAGCGCTTTGCGGAAATACCGAAACAGCAGGTGAGAAAAAAATGACGGAAAGAGGTCAAGGGTCACCTCTCTCAAGGTGGTCGATTATCATCAGGGCAGATTCCCGATCAAAATATGAAGTCACTCGTGCTCGCCACTTATCTCCGGCAGAAGATGATACCGCACGATGTAAATCACATTTTCGTTTTGATTTAAATACCATCATTACATAGTATCAGGAAATGATGCAAATGATTGGATAATGCTTTGATTTACATGACAAAGCTGTTTGTATTGAGATATTATCTGGTAATGGTAATAGAGTATTTTGGAAATTAGTAATGGAAATGATAGCCTTCAAAAAATTCTTATTATAAGTGGCTAATTATAATTTAAACTCTATTAGTAGTTTAATAAAAATTGTGCTTGTTGAATTTCAAATGCAAACATAATTAAATTACATATGCATTCATCAAATTAATTTAGTACATGTAACAAAAATAATTATATTTATTCAAGTTTTTTTGACAAAAAAAGAATAAAAATTTGAATGTAATCATATACAAGGTATTCTTTAATACTACAAAAGAAGTATAAAATAAATAAATAATAATAAAATTCACCATAAAATTAGACATTTTGTGAAATAAGTTGTATTTCATTCTTTTGATAACAGGTTTTAAAAAGAGAAATTATACTGCGATTACTTTTTCCATTCGTAATGATATGTTTGCCAGGAAATTTAGAAAAACGGTTACCGCTTTTGTATTTTCAAACATATTTTCAATTTCAGATTAATATAGGTAATTAGAAGTTTTCACAAGTATATACTTTTAATTTCTGCTGCATATATTTTAAAATAAAGAAGGCATAAGCTACACTCGCTTTTAATTATTATTTTTTAAACATTTTTAATTGCATAGTTTGATTAGACTATCGAAATTTTCTCTTTAATTAAATAATAATGAGTATTATTGTATTATTTTTTTATTCATAGCTATTAAAAATCAAAATTTTATAAAAATAATTTTTTTTTTGCTATTTAATAACTATTTTTCAAATCAAAATCTTAAATAATTACCTTACTAAGTACTAAGCAATTAAAATTATTATATTCGATTTTTCTTTCAAATAAAATAATGATTTTTTCCCCTTTAGTTGAACTTCTTTTATTTGTTGCTTCATTTCAGAGGATTTTGAAAAAACACCTAAACTGAATATAAAAAAAAACGTTGCATAAATTCGTAATATTGGAAATAAAAAGCATAGAAGATTTGTGAAATAATTAACTTTAATTGTCAATTTAAAATACCAACATCCACAGACTAAAATAACTCAAAATTTTTATACTAACAATAAAAGAATTTTTTCTAAGCACGTTAAGAAAATAATTATTTGTAGAAATATCTTTACACATAATTCATGAACCTTTAATTTTTCAAATATCATGCTTTCCCCCTTAACCGGTTTGCCCGTACATTGTACGGGCTATTGAAAGTTGGCTACAACAGGCTTGCCCGTACGCTGTGCATGCACTGATATTTTTTACTTTTTATCTTTGATTACCCGTATTTTTAATTCTTATACTGATATTATTAGTGCTAGTATTCCTAAGAGATTTAGTTTGTTCATAGTACTGAAATACTTCTTATCCAGGCTTTTCTGGGTGGTGAAGGCGGAAATGTTTCATGGAAGGCGAGAATTTAGATTCGTGAAAATATTCCATTAAGAACAAGGATTGGCAAGTCAACTGGCAATTGGTTGCTCGAGAAGAAATGAAAATGGAAAGATATCCAAAAAAGCTGATACTATCCCTGTCCCCATTGCAAAATAAGACTGACTGTTGCACCATGCTTCAAATTTTGTGTTCATATATATATATATGCACACAATATTTGTTTAAGATATATGAGAGAGAAACATTCTACATGGGATGCAGAGTGTACTTATAAAAGGAAAAAAATTAGGGGGCTTTGTGTTCCACAATTATAAAATGAAAACTAGTGTGAAAACTTTAAAATTGAAAATTAAAATAAAATTCTTCCATTTTCGCATTTTGTTAAGTAGTATTATGCATACTTATATAAAATTAAAAATGTGTCTTGTTTAGAACGTTTTGGGGGGTTTTAAGGGGTTAGTTATCTTCGAAAAACTTCATTGAAATTTAATTATAAATCAAAAACATATATGTTTGAATGCATATTATAATATATTTAGTGATACCGTTATTTATAAAAACAAATTACTTATTTTTTTCATCTTTTAAATTTTAATGTTACTTAAAGTATGTGTGTTTTGTACATATAAGTATTAAAATATGCTTATATATAAATTTACTTTTTGCAAAATAAAAAGTTGTTTTTATGTGTAATTCTTTTTACTTATCTTCTATATTATAAAGAGACTTTTTCGGAATGTTGAAGAAAGAAAATTCATTTCAAAATTTGACCTTGCTTTTACTAGACTCCTGTTATTCAATAATGCCTTTTCTTTTACAATACAACAATTTGAGCATTTAAATTCTATAACAATTGTCCATTTGATACATGATTTCAAACTCTTATTTACTAAATGATTTTAGTCATTCAAAGTGCAAGAAAAACAAAGATATATGTTCAGTGTCAGAAAAATTAATCAAAAAGTATTTAACCATTCAAGCATCAAGATGATGATTAAAAAATAAATAGGTTGTGAATTGTTACGTAACACATTAAGCAATTCATGATCAAAAAATTTCCAGTTTATTTATTTGATGAATTTTTATCTTTTTATGCAATAATGAAACTTGAAGAACAATTTGATATAGTTACATGACAGCTCATACATGACATGTATTTCACGGGATTTTAAAACCTGTCAAGTATCCTTATACAAAATATTTAAATCACTTACGAGGATGTCATGATATTGATATTGAAACTGAAAATGTAGGTAGACTACAATCTCAAATACAAATTTCTTCACATTTCAATCCCTAAACCTGTTTAATTCAAAGAACATTGAAAAAAATCATTTGGATGGAGGCCCAATTACTCCGTCCCATCAAACCACGTGACGCAATCGTGACTATCACTCTCCCCAGAAAAAAGTACCCTATCCCTTTGAAAGATTTGATGTCTGTATATTTATCTTTTTCGAACACTCCATACGTCACGGGCACGAAACCAGGCCAAGGTATCGACTTTTAACCCCAAAGATCGTTCTTTAAATTCTAATTAATGTTTATATTCAAAGAGAAACATAACGGTATTACCGTCAAGTGCCCTAAAGAGCAGTCAGGGTGACATCTGCTTTGCTTAAGGGCACAATAAAGTCGAGGGCAAGGTAGTTTAACCATCTGAATCAATGGAGTCATCTAACATCAGAGCATGAAGATTGAAAGGCAAAGAGAAATAACGGAAAATGTTTTTTCCCATAAGTAAAAAATGACAGTTTCTCTTTTTATTGAAAATAAATGAGGATTGTCCATAACGGGTAGTTTTAACTAACGACACCGCTGAATGATATATATGAGGGTATGAAGTCATACTTTTCAAAAATGAGAGGGATCCACACAAACGGTAAATGGATTATGGATAGGGACAGAGTTTCAATATAATTTTAGGGAGGTTATGTTTTAACGAAAAGGGATCAATATGTAGAATCAAAAATTTAATCATAATAAATTTTAAAGAATATTATTTTCTCAAATCATTTCTTCGTTTTTCAAGAATTTTTTTGTGATGGCTTAAACTTTCTCACCTTTTCTGGAAGCCTTTATTTTTCATATTTCTTTTCATGGAAGGTTTAATTTCCCCTTTTTTTTCTGTGTGGAGGCACTTGCTTTTTTTCATATTTCTTTCTGCGAGGCTTAATGTTTTCTTTTTTTTTCCAAACAGCAAAAATTTCCACTTTTTTTTTTTTTTTTTTTTTTGAACACACATTCACATTTTTATTCATTTGGAAAGACATAAGCTTTTCATATTATTTTTCTGTGAGCTTTAATTTTCTGTATTTCTTTCATATATTTAGTCTTTTGTTCAACTTCCCTCCCCCACCCACTTATTTAAGTTACATCTTTAATAAAATAAAACAATTTCATGTTATATTAATTTGCTTACAACTACGTTTTCTCATTTTTTTCGTTTTTATTTAAATTTCTCTCAAACAAGTTGGATTTATCCATTGTGTAATACATTTCTAAAATCAACATAATTACGATTTCGATAACATTTACTTGGATTTAAATTTTTAGAAGAAGAATATAAAATGAATATAAAAATTTAAAAAATATTCTTCATTTATTTAAAGGGACACAATATGATTCAATTGACAAAAAATCGATCAAACAATGAAATCGCATCGTTTTAGCATAAATTATTTTTTTATATAGTTTTCAACAATCTTACACAATTTTAAAGCTCAAAGTTAAAAAAAAACTAGAATTATGTTGACGTTTGTGTTCGTTTTTGTTCTCATCCTAATGGCGAATAAAAATTTTAAGCTTATGTATCTCAGAAAAAAAGCTTTTTTTCCAATTTAGCCAAATGCTTAAATATTTTTCCATAGTATTGCCGTTAATACATGTAACGAAGGTTGGTATGCATTTTTCAATCAAAGCAATACTTATTTTCCTTAAAAAAAAAGTTGAATTCAGAATTTATATATGTATTAAAAAGTTTTTTGTAAATATTCATAAAAAGAAGTATTTTAAAGGAGTATTCATAAAAAAGAAGTATTTTAATGAAGTATTTTGAATTATTCATAAAAAAAGAATATTTTAAAGAAGTATTTTGAATTATTCATAAAAAAAAGAAGTATTTTAAAGAAGTATTCATAAAAAAGAAGTATTTTGAATTATTCATAAAAAAGTATTGTAAAGCATTCATAAAAAAGAAGTATTTTAAAGAAGTATTCATAAAAAAAGAAGTATTCTTAAAGAAAGAAGTATTCTATGAATATCACTCATGTTACCACAAAACTTATACCAAAATTTGTTAGACACAGTTTGTAAATCAAAATTAGTGTGCCAAAGCAATACTAAACCATTTTAAAATTGCTTCATAAATTTTTAAATTTTTCTTTAAAAAATTAAATGTTTAGCTCTTGTAGCATTTCGAGCTCAAAAACTGTTTTACATAACATGTATACAACCAAAACATTTGTAGAAACTATTAAATCATTTTTTTAAAAATAAATCTTACCATGTCCCCTCAAAAAACATTCAACAATATGAATATGATATTCAATGGGGAATACTAAAACAACACACACACACACAATATTATAAATACTATAACTTTCATAAATCTAAAATATCTACAATACTGCTTTTTGATCTATTCACTCCTCTTCATATTCCTAAATTTAAAAATGACGCTAATATACAATAAAGATCCGTTTCAAAAACTGGTTGAACAAAATAAACATATGAAATTTTATTGGAAAACACCTTTCCAACGAGCCAAGAGCAGCAAACAATCAGGTCTATAAATCAACCGGCTGTGATATCCATTAAAATCATTTAGAGGCTAAATGTGACCCATAAATTTCATCTCTAGAAACACTGCTTAGTAATTGCTTCTTGAAAAGATGCTGAGATCGGCGTTATCTCTCAATCTAACCAGCAGCTGCATAAAAGTGGTTATTATAAACGGTGCGATATCGTGAAGAGAAGGCTCTACGTAAAAAAAATTACTTGACAGGAATAGTCTTTCAATGAAATATTCTATCGGCTCTCTCGAGCTAATTGAAGGTCTTCAGAATCCACGGGAAGTTTGTGGGGTATTCTTGATAATTAATTACCATACACCCTTGGTTGATTGCGTTAATTCTTAAGGAAAGTTATTAATTACTTGGAGTGGGTGAAAATGAATTAATCAAGTTATTGATTTGTTTTCGATAACTTATTTCGCGAAGTTTGCCCACCTATTGTGTGATCTGTGAGTAAATATATCTTATGTTTCACCTGTAACATGAGAGAGTTTTTCGGGTTTTCAATCGATATACTTTAGTTTGTTGTACGACTTCGTTTTATTGGAGAAACTTTTCGCTTAAAGAGACTTTATAAAATCCTAAAGTTTGCAGTACAAATCCAATATAGTTTGCAATATAGGATATACATTATAATGAATATCCTAGATAAAAAGAGTTTTACACATTAATGAAAGTAAAAGTAAAAAATAAGGCAAAGGTATGAAGTCTAGCTTTTCCATTTTAATTTTAATTTGAAATACCTTTTATGTTACGTGATATATTTTATTTAAGAAAATATTTAGAAAAAATATACTATTGATTATTTATATTATATGTTTAGTGTGTATCATATAAGGAACATATTTAAGGTGACATGTTGGTTATCTATTGTGGTTATCATACAGTTAATTTTTTATGCATGTGCTGTTAAAACACGATTTTATTTCTGTAAGGCAATACTCCTCATAATGTAAAACGAATTACTATAAAATTCTTTCTCTAAATCATGCTTTTGGGTGTCTAAAAGGTGATAGCCAATTTATTTCTACAACACTGAGTATTAATAGAGCAACTTCTGTCATAAATCCATTTATTAATTGATATTATATGAATTATATCGGAATTTTACTTCATTTTAACGCGAATTTTATTTTCTGGAATACATTGTATTGATAAAAAGTATTTTTAATATTTAACTCTGTGATTAGTTAAGGAAATGTTTAATTGGTGTTTCTTATCTTTGAAATTTAGAAAAAAACTTTAAAATGTAGAGTTGATTCTCGAGTGACAATAAAGAATTTAATATGAATCACAAAGCCACAAAATTATTTGTTTTTTCTAATCCTTTTAAATTTTTCTTGTCATATATTTCTTAATTGCATAAAATACACAACTGACCATTAAAACTGTAATATCTTGAAAGAGGGACGGTACAAAAATCAAACTCATGTAAAAGGAAAATATTGGTATATGTAAAGGATTGGCATTTAAGCGAAATCGGACGACACAGGTAAGATAAATGGCACCTCGAGTCTTATATAAAAGTAAGGTTACGTAGCGGGTTTCTCACATTCGAAAATTTCATTTGAATGTTCGTTTTACTGAGAAGCCCTTGTTGTGCTTCGCATAAGAAGGTGAAATGGCTAACAGAACATGACAGTATTCAATAGCGAAAGGATTGGATCTATTGAGGGCGCGGTGTATTTGTTGTTTCAACCGTTGATCTGAATCGAATGAATTTACCCGAAAATTAAATCGATATACCGAAGAGGATAGGTACGCTTAAATATCGGCCTTGCTGGATTGTGCAGCTACATCATGGACATTGAGCCAGAAATTGGGCTTGCTTGCAGCAAGATAAGTATCTGCACGGATAGTGCAACGACGTCTGGAACACCACAGACTATCTGCACGATGACCATAATTACGGCTTTTGCATTGCAGCATATAGACGACGCATGATGACAGCAGTGCGTCTGACAAAACTGGAGTGGTACCACGTTATCTTTTTAGACAAATCCTGTTTCTGGGTGCATCATCATGATAAACACTTTCTTGTCTGAAAGCATCATGGAGAAACCCCTGATGCACAACACAATCCCAGTCATTGAGTACACGACACGAAAGTTCTTTAGTAATCTGAAAAACCAGCTTTACATTTCTCAGATATTAAAGCCGGTCGATATCTCCCGGCTTCGAAGTCTCTGAGACGTTATTTTTTAACAAGATATTGCAAGATTGCATCTTTCCCGTCGTATCCCAATCTACCTCAACTCAGAGAGTGTTCATCAGTCATCCTGGCTGGCATGCTCACTGGACCTTTCACCCATGAAAAAATTCTGGCCTTGGGTTTCTGAGAGACTATGCCATCACAATTCTTCAATTACTAAAATTGATGAAGAAGTGAGGTACAGAGAGATTTGAAGCAGTGCGAAATGACTTACCTTTGCTGTGTGTACTTTTTTCAAACCCTAAGCCCCCTTCTTAAATGTCTACAAATTTATTTTTGCTTTCTTTCCAGTACACTGTTTACGTTCAATTAGTTAAGTTCAGTTGCTTGCAATCCTTCCTGGTGTTAAAATTTTAATGAGCAGTGTATATTCACATGTATGTAAATTGGTTTAATAATATTTATTCATAGAATTTTTGGTTAGAAAATTTTTAATATTGTTTCAAATTTTATATTACATTGGCATTTCATGGATTTTCTCTAGAAATGCTCAAGTAGTGGACATAATTCCGCAAAAATTCCAATATAGTTATGTAGCTAAACATTGTTTTTTTAAATAATTTCTTTATTGATTGCGAATTATTAATGAATCGAAAATTTATAAAGGCTCCAATAAGGTTCTTTAAGCAATAAAAATACATAAAATGCTTTGTTCATTAAAATTGTGCTAAATTTTTATACAATCATTCTTACTGTATCCGACTACTTACGACAACTTTTTTTTGAAAAAATGGAGATATAAGGACTTTTTTGTTGTTTTTAGATTTCTTTAGTACATTTTAAGAAAAATATGATACAATTAAGAAGAGAAAAAGAAATTATTGTTACTTAAATGGTAAAAAACTGGTAAAAATTTATATAAATACAAAACATAACCTAAACGCGGCCCATTCTGTACCAAATGTTTATAAACAAATTTTCAATTCTTTAATTCTGATGTGTTGATATGTTGTTCATTTTTGAAATGACCTTCAGGATAAGAGATAATTTATTTTTTACAAAAACTAGAGCACTTTATCTTAGTTATTATATGAAATTGCTTAAAAATACAATGATTATATTCACATAAGGGTCTGTAATTTTTGTAATAAAACAGTGATTGATAAATCTGAAGGTTAAAATATATCAACTACTATACAAAACAAACAAAAAAATTTCAGTTAATTATTTTCAAAACTTTTTTAGCAATCGCTGGCCCGTTTGAACATTTTCAAAAAAAAATCACATTTCTAGTAAAACGCGTTTTAAAGTATGACATCTTGCGTAAAGTAACGGCATATAGTTTTACTAAAACACTTGTAGTTTTTGTTCTAGTGAACGGAAAATAATAAACTTGGTATTTTAATAAAGTTAATAAGACGACGTTATAAAATAAAATCATAAAAAAATTTGTGAATTTTTGGCAAAATTCACAGTTTATGGGTAGTCGGATGCTTTAATTTAAAACTATTAATCATCGTATTTACCAAATAAAAAATAATAACCGTTCATAAGATCAAACCAGATAATAATATTCTTTGTTTGTCATCATCCAATTTTAGTTTGCAGGTTCCAAATTTGAAAAGATTGCTTTATTTAAAAAATATTTTAAATTAATATGATAATTTTAGAAGACATGAACAAGTAAACAATACAAAAATATTCTAAAGAAACATCTGTTTTTCACTTAGATTTTCTGTAAAAAATCTGGCTTATAACGCGTACTTTTAACACAAAACAATGAGCTCGAAATTAACGGCTGCGCTTTATTAACCGGATATAAAAAAGAGAGCTTTAAAAATAATATAAAAGATCAGCATAGAAAAATTTACATGTCTGCATATATCGAAATACTGTTCATTTAAAAGAAATAATATTCCTTATGAATTTAATGGGTTGTAGCTCTAGAAGTATACTATTTTTTTTTCAAAAGCTTAGAATAATATCTCGATTAAATGACTTCAAAACATAAGATCACCTCAAACGTACATTTCTTCAGGTTTCTTCGCAAAAAAGAGGGTGCGCTTTATACGGCGAATATACCTAAACATTAAAAATTCCAGACTGAAAGCATAAGTGCGCGTTATACGCGGGATTTTACGGTAAATGTTTTTGGAACTGATTCCTCAACACATTTTATGGTACAAAACAGAAAATACTTTATACAAGAAAAATTACTTCTTAAAGTAAAAATGAGTATATATACATTCCTTTATTTAGATATCTTAAAATATAAAATCAATACAGGAGCTTTATTTTAGTGGAAGAAATATTCTTCTTAGAATCATTAAGCGATGTGAGAATCTTAATAGTATACCTAACCAAACCTGATTCCAAGTTTCTTCGAAACTATTAAAGAGCATTTTTTCCTCTTACGCATTTATCAACATCATTTACTATTACCATTCTTCATAAAGCACATAAACTTCCACTCCCTTATTAGAGATATCTTCCCATGTACTTTACAACCCAATCGATCACACAACCAAGTCTTTCACAAGACATTTCCCACGTCCGAAAGCGTGAATCCTTAAGCAATTGGACGAAATTCCCAGAAATCACTTGACCTCCACCAACTGTCCCACTGACCATCCTTTTGAATCAAGAGCCAAATAGCCATGTAAATAAATAATGCATCTGGGGACCTTGCGTTCGGCCAAAGGTTGCGAGGAAACCGATCCGGAAATTTAATTTAACGATGTTTTCTTGTTTGTATTCCTTGATGAATCAATCAGCCGTGTCGGCAATCTCTCCCGCTCCTAGACAGCTCCTCGTTTATCTCAGTTACTGCACGTATACATGCTTTCTCATTAGGCAGGGAACGTGATACCGCCCTCTTAGGTCTACCGACGATTAGAATGGGTGTAATGGAAAATATAGCCGTATGAGATAGTTTCAAAAAATTCAATTGCGTGAATTATATTATTACGTCATCACTCTTCTTCCATTGTCAGAATTCGTAGATATTATGATACACTGAATTGATTTGTTTAAGCATAATCAACGAAATAAAATTAATTATAGGTTTACTAATGATGGATGTCGTAATTTTGAGTCAAGGTTCATTGATGATACGTTATAAAAGATGCTCATCACATGATTTTTTTTATAAATAATCAGCTGAAATACTCGGCATTACGTGGGACTTGAATATAGTGGTGAATGAGGATCCTCGCGTTAATAATATAAAGATGAAAAGATTAAAAACATGAAATATGTCAAGAATTAGATTCAATAGATTTAGTGTTATTTGAAGATTTTGTACAAGATTATAAAGAACGACTGAAAATAATAGAAACACAAAAGTAATGAAAATTCACTACAAAATCAAAATCGTATGGCTGCCAAATATACAAGAAATGAATCCACATAAAGAAGAAAATGTTTTATGTACTTAGGTAAAAATTAGGTTTCTCAATTCTGTATTCAAATTTGGAATAATTTGATCTTATTTTAAGCCATTGCTTTTATCCATGGTTATATATTTATTACAATACTACATCAATCGGAAGGTGTATTTTAAATAGTACACATTTTACTTTATATCAAGATGAAATTTTTTAAAAAATACTGTTCATTTTTCTAGCATATTTTAAAAATTAAATTTGCTTTTTAAATAAAAACCAAACTGAACTGTGATGCAAATACACAAAAATGTTCTGCTTCATTTTATAAAAAATCAGTTTTTTATAATAAAAAATATATTTCTTCTGAAAATTAAATGAATGATGCAAAATTATGTCATTTGAGGTTAGTTAAAAAACAAATAAATTATTTGTTGATTGGTACACCTTAACATATTGCAAGAAATTTATTAAAATTTTTAAAATTTCAAATTTACTGACGTCTTAAAAAGAATTCCTTATAAAAAGAACATTGAGTTTGCCTAGTTGCTCTGTTAAGAGTTCTTTAAATATAGTAATTGTATCACATAAATGCATATGTAATTCTTTTATATTAAGGCTTTATCATTAAGGCCCTTCATTTTCAATGAAAGTCATTACTTCTCATTTATATTCCAGGATTCAGTGAGTGTTTATTAAATATTTCAATTCGTACCCATGTATCTCACACAAAGAGATTAAAACCTTCAAAATTATTTCATTTCATCGAAATAAGTTCAAAATTCTCAGTTTGAGGGTAATGAAAAAATTTTACACTTTAAGGATAACAGAAAATAATTCAGTGTAGTTTGAAAAAATAAGGGGGTGTAGGCTACAATTAAAATTAATATCTGAGATATTATACTTAACCTGAATCTCAACTCAAACTCAGTGGCGCAGCAGCCCATGAGAGCCAGGTCCTACTGTACCCATCCGAGTATACATGACCATTGGGTGCTGAGGTGTGCTTGAGCAGATGTCTCGATCAGGTGGGTCTGTCTTAGTCAGGTAGTCCCCAAGCAAGCTTGGTACTCATTTATCGACACACTGCAGTAGGGATGAAAGGCTGAGCTGTCCTTGCCCCGCCCGGGAATAGAACCCGGACCTGTGGTATGGAAGCGCGCTATCCTACGACTCGGCCACTGAGCCTCAGTCAGTGATCTAATTACCGTAAAATACGGCCTTTAAACACAAAAAATAAGATCGAAATGTATGGATGCGCGTTATACGCGAAGTACAAAAATGAGATCTATAAATAAAAAAAAAGATAAGAGCATAAAAAAATTAACCTTCTATATATATCGAAATGTTGTTATTTAAAAAGACATGACGTACCTTATGAACTTATAGAGCTGTAGTTCTAGAAATATGCTATTTTTATCAAAAACATAGGATAATACCTCGAATAAATGACTTCAAAAGATTACACGTATATTTCAGGTTTCTTCATAAAAAAGTAGATGCTTGGCGAATATACCTAAAAACTAAAAAAAAAAAAAAATGCAGCTTTAAAATATAGGTGATCGTTATACACCAGCGTGCCTATTTGACGGATTTTACGTTGATTGAAGAAGAATTATACTTATTTTACAGATTAAACTCGAATTGATCATTACTTTTTTTAACTATCTCCTTTCGATAGCCTTTAGATATAAATCTTGTACAGAAAAACTAAAAAATCTACATCGATCAAATTTAAGTGACAAAGGTTCAAAATTACGAGGCTCGTCGTCAGTAGCCCTCATGTTGCTTCATAGTGAGACGTTAATATTACATTCCCGTACTCAATCTAATTCGAAAGGAACGCCTGTTCACTGATAGTAGGATTAATAGAACCACAAGTACTTTTTTTTTTCAAATAAATTACAAAAGAATCACAGAGTTCACACATTAACATTACAAGTGAAATTAAAGAGCAAACATGAAATTTAAATTAATGTATTCTTTTACTAATAAAAATTCCTAATATTAGAAGTATAAATTAAAAAAGTTCGAAACACTAATGAATCCTAAGAACCTTTTTCCTGGTTCATGTTCCGATATAATTTGAATGTCTAATTGCACCAATGCGAATGTGTTTTCCTCATCCATCTTGTTATCCTAAGAGCCTTCAGCTACTGAATAAATTAATTGATTGGTTAAAAGGCGCTACCTGTATTTATAAATATAATAACGTATGTGTGAGAAAGTAATGAGTTTATTGTAATGAATAATTTACAAGCTAGAATAAAAATCGAGAGTAGCATTCTGAAGCTTCCATATTAAAGCTGCCTTTTTTTCCCAATAAGCCATCTCAAAAATGGTACTAGTTAATGTTATTTGTTTCGATAAATTATGCAAATTGCTAAACACTACAGAAAATTATTCCAAATGGAATGATAGCAGCACAAATTATGTATTTATTGCATTTGATACAGCTTAGAACGCAAAAGTTAATGAACGTCTTCCTGGTTCACATTCTAATCTGAGATCTCAAATCACATCATTATGAACCGCAGAACATTAATATTCGCTTCAAGGGTCTTTGCGTCGTTTTACCCAAAGAACTTTTGGTAACCGAATGTTAAGAAAGTAATGTATGAGATCGAGTTAGGCGAGACGTGATGCAGAAAGCAAACACAACAACGTTTTTGAATTCTTCTCACTTGTTTGCAAAGACTGAAAGATCTGATTGTTTTAGGAACGCTCTAAGAATATCCCCGAGTCTATTTCACAGCGTGTATACGTCTTAAAGGCATGCCTGGTATTTTCTGTGAAAAAGGCAGACTGAGAGAAAAATCGGCGACTCGGGTCACGATTTCTAGAATTCATTATCCCTCCTGCAGTCTTCTGAGATATTTTGCAGCGACAGAAGGCTATTACTTTACAAAGAAAAAGTGCTCTGGGAACCTATTCTTTGGAGATGAAACCTGTTTCAGAGAAATCTTTATGGTTTTAACTGTCTTTTTTTATTCAGTGGAAACAAAGGGATAAAAAACACTATCACAAAGGAGCTGCGTTTTTAGTGGAGTATTCAAAAAATCACGAGGATGAAAGATCAAAGTCAGTCACTAAAAACACAATTTCAGAACTTTTAAAAATTTTTTCACATTAATTTAATTTTTGGCAAAACAAAGTTCTGTGATAATGATAAGATTATTCTCGAAATTATTTCTTCTAAATTTTAAGCTGAAATTTAAGAATAATAATTTTTATTAACTCTAATTTTTAACTAAATAACAATGTAAACAAATTCCCGAACCGAAACTGAAACTATTGAAAGAACACTTTTTGCGATGATTTATTCGAAAAATAATTGTAATTCCACCGCAAAGAATAAAAAAAAGGAATTACAACCATAAATAAATGCATTTTTAATAAAAATATGTAACAATACCCCACACAAAAACTGCACGAAGCATTAATTTTTGCAAGACGTGAAATCATATGATGTCAGTTTGCCAGTTAATTGGAAAATCGCTTAAAAACTTAATTTTAAAAGAAAGGTCTATAAAAGTCTAATAAATTTCTTCATGATGCAAGACATCATGACATACAGTTTCAACGTGCCAAGTTTCATGCATATGGGTTGCTTAGTTTTTTTTTAAAACGGTCAAAAGGCACAAAATGTTTTTTTAATTATTATAGTTTCACAAGAAAATTAAATTGTTTTTTTAACTGTCTTTTGTTTGAGTTTATAACTAATATTACAAATTTACACTCCAATGTAAATGAAAATGTTTATTTCTTTCATTTTTCTAAAGTTATGACAGTCTAATTTCTTAAACTTTTATTTGCTCAAATTATTCCTATTTGATAACTCACACAAATTGCATTATATATTCGTTATATATTGCATTATTTATATATGAAGTATTTCACCCTTGTTATTCATTACTATTTTTTATAACTATATATAACAGGACTTCAGATCATTATCATTTGTCTAAAAAAAGCAAAGTATTATCAGTTGTCCTCAATGAAATATTTTGTGTTACATAAGAAATTTTGGGACTTACGCGCGCGTATTATACCGTCGACCAATTTCTTCAAATCAAAACACGCCTTCTAATGCCGTGGTATGCAGCCAATGGTAGAAAATCGTTCGTGTGCATATGTCAAAATAATAATAACGATAATAGCATTTAGCAACGTTTTTTGATCTGACGATGTTTTCTTATTTGGCGGAATCGGTCGAAGGTATAATGCGTTAGTACAGAAATATTATATATGTAGAGGGATCTTCTTAAAAAAAGTGAAATAGTTTGTTCATGTTTTCCCTTTTGATATAGGCTGTTGTCAAAGCAAGCTTCTTTGATGGGGATATACGAACTCAAAAATAAGTGCTAGTTCGGATTCCACCAGACTATCATGTGGAAGTTATTACATGCCAAAGTACACAGTTAAGTATTTTTGTATAGGTTGATGAACAAATTTAGTGGACGAAGTATGAGTGTTCGTGCGCGTGTGTGTATATGTGTGTGAGAGAGAGAGACAGAGAAAAATAAAGTTGATTGCGCTGCTTATTAATTACTTTCGTACCATGTAACCACTAGTGGATACATAATATGTATAGGACAAAATCCCATTGTAACCTCATGTGGATTCATGGCTTATTTATCGTAAAATCCGGCTTATAATGCGCACTGCCGTATCAGGCTCACCTATATTGTAAGCTGCAATTTTTAATTTTTAGATATATTCGCACTTCATTTTTTACGAAGAAACCTAAAATGAACGTGCACAATGCTCTTTTGTTTTGAAGTATTTTATTCGAGGAATTATTCCAAGCTTCAGAAAAAAGTAGTATACTTCTAGAATTACAACCCTTTAAATTCACAAGGAATGCCATTTCTTTAAAATGAACAATGTTTCGACCTACAAAAAGTCTAATTTTTGATTAAGCTCATCTTTTTTTTAACTTTAAAGCTCTTGGTTTTATATGCGGCGTATAACGCCCACCCCTAATATTGGATTTTATTTTTGTGCTAAATTGAGCGTTATACACCGAATTTTACGGTAGGTGTAAACCAGTGTAACTGGCACAGGAAACATTATAAGGTAGATTTTCTTTTATTGAGATTCTATAAAATTACAAAAGTTAAGTTACAAAATGTCTGGGTTACAAAAATTTGAAAAAATAGGAATTTTTGAATTAAAATTACATATCTTTGTGGAATTGCTCGCAATGTTCCTTTGAGAAAAAAAAAAGCTTTTCCCCATGCGTTACAAAACTGTATTGTCATTTTTGTTTCATTTCCTCGTCTTCCTCATCATAAATAGATAAATCCGTATCAGAGTGACTGACTGTCGTATTCATCGATTTCTGGTTAATATTCTCATTCAGTATCACTTTCGTTGAAGTACAACAACGACACCAAGTTGGCAAGAAAAATTAAAAATAAAAAACAAAAACATCCGTACGAACTTTAAAAAGTGAAACGAAACGAAACACGAACGAACGTGCGCCTTAGTCAGCGTTAAAAGGAAGATGAAAAAGGCATCGTAACATCAAGGTCAGCATCCCCAGAAATCTGGGATTTCTGAGGATAGTAGAAAGCCAGTCTGGTACGCAAGGGGTTAATGTCGCATTTCAAAGCAACACAACGCGAGTTCTACTGGCGTCATCATTGTTAAATGCCGGTGAGCTGAGCTCTCTCTCTCTCTCTCTCTAAGCTTTTACATTACACCACTACTTAAAGACATTGAGTTTCGACAGCCTTAATAGAATCAGCCCCTCTACATGGTGATATTAAGCGGTGTCAGGACATTCATATATTTCGTCACAAATGATGTGAGTCACGAATTCGCGACCAGGACCATTCGGCAACCAAATATGGAATAATAGTAATGAATGCAAAAAAATTCATTTGTCAGGTGTAGAAAAATTTTGGCGATGAGATCTAAGTATGCAGAAGATTTACTACATATGCTTTCATAAATTTACTAGCGGAGTATTTATTTCAATCTTCAAGTTTTTATGATATAATTTAATTTAATAAATAGTTTGTCAATTAATTTATACTTTCTTCTTATATCATTAATAATAAATTTGTCCTGAGGAAAACCAGGAAAAAATATTACTTATTCTAAATATAGAAAAATGAATCATAATGAAATAACAATGTTTATTTTTTATCATTTTTCAATTACATTTATATAGCTACACTCTCGGTGAGAAAAAACAACAAGAGATTTTAACTCAAAAGACTTTTTTATTAGATTGAGAAGTGCTTAAAACTTATACAAAAAACGTAATACTAACATAGAATAATTTGATGAAATATATAATTCATGAATAAAAAGATATTTTTACTTTAATTATACTAAACTTCTTTAGTAACATTAATTGTTACATTATTAAAAGCTAATAAATACGTTTGAGAATGAAGTCTCCAGTAAAAAAAAAACAAATTTACTTTCAGTTATTGAGTTTTCAATAGAGCTTATTTAGTTCTACATTTTAGATTAAATATTGCATTTTTCGTTAAAACATATTTCTATGTATAAAATAAAAAATCATTGAATTTCTCAATGAAATGAAAGTTCTTGGACAAAAGTATATTTTATAGGTACAATTGCTTCAAAGGAATATCGATTGAAATAAATAAAATTTGTCTGTGAAAAAATAAATAAGCAAAGCTAATCAAACAATAAATAAATGAAATTAATATTTATCGTTTCGTAAATACTTATTCAATAAATATATTTCGATGAAATTTCGAAAAAAATAACAGGGTAAGAGGAAGGATCTTTTAACTTCAATAAAGAAATAAATTTTATAACTAAATAATAAACCTCAAGTTGCAATTATTTCCTTTTAATTGATTGTGGCAAGTTATATGTGACCCCTGACTACCTGATATGTTATCTACTTCGTAATTAATTTAATTAGTGCTTTAAATTCATAAGACTAAAATACAACTTAACATTTTTCAAGAAAAGATATCATTTAAATTACACATTATAACATGCATTTGTTTTCCAAAAATTACGTTATGAATTATGAGGTATGTTATGAAGCATTTTGAAATGTCCAAAAATGTCACCTACGCCTTACATCAGAAAAAAGCATCTATTATGTTTTTAAAATGCTCAGATCTCTGACAGAAATATAATTAAATTTTGCTTTCGGTTCGTTAAAAACAACTCACTCGTAATTTACTATTAACTTTTCGTACAATAAAGGCTTTAATTATTCTGTTACACATATGTCAAAATATTTAATTATAATTCAAGATATCATACGCTTTGAGGATTTATATATAAATTAAAAAAACAAATAGATTCATCATGCGTGAAGTTCCACTCCTCTAGAGGAATACGGCCAGAAAATTAATGATTGCAAAGCATAACTTTCACTTTATTACTTCACTCTTTCATAATAAGAGACGAAAGATAATTATTCATTATTTTTATAAAAGACTTTTCACGTTCTTTTTCGTGATAAAATATGGTTGGTTTAATTCGCAAAAATTACCCAAAAGACACTATAAATTAAACTAAATAATCTTTTTTCCAAACTTAAATTACATGAAGCATTAATGTCACATATCGTAATAATATGAAGTAATTTTTATTAATAAATTAGGCTTTGAAACGTAAATTTGATTCTAATGTAAAACTAATTTTGCAATTACCTTCAATTAGTCCGCTTTTTTAAAATGCTTTTAATACTCAGTGAATATTTTAGTTCAAGGATATAAGGTACTCGTTTTCCCGTAAGACTTCTTTAAGAAATTATAACAATTTGTATTTTCTTTTCTTTCTTTATAGTTAACGCATCTTGAAGTATTATCTGTGTTGTTTTTTTCCACAATAAAAATGTTACCAACCTAATTATATTTGATAATCTATTCTCACATGTCACATACTCATACAGTAAAGATTTCTTTCTATCCCGAGAATAATATAGTTTTAATGTAATTAGAATTAATAGTAAATTTCTCATTTGCAGGAATTACTACTTAAGAAGCTTATAAAAAATATATAGAAATTTAAAAATTCTTATAAATTACAATACGGATTTTGTAATATGTGTAATTTAAAACAATAAAACTTCTTAAGTATTTAAAATATACTATTCCCCCTTTAATTTGTTTATTTGCATCTCATCAGCGTCTCTCAAACAGTGAAGCGAACACCCCCTGGGGGCGTGATATCTCTGTGAGGGAGGCGCGAGCTTATTTAAAAATCGAAATTAAAAGATTTAAAATGTTTTAATTCCCTGAAAAGAAGAAAAACAAAATATATTCTGACATAAAAACAAGATATCAATCATTGGCATGGCCAAGTAATTTTAGCGCGTTTTTCGCATGTTGTATTTTACAATTTGTAGGAAAATTCGGGAAAACTATCGGAAAATTTAAATATGATTCGGCTCATCTAGGGCACAAATGCGACCAAATGCCGAAAACCCGAGGTCAATTGGCTGCTTATTGGCTGAGAAAAAGGTACGACAAAATATGGAACGAAGACGAAGACAAAATTTGCGTCCTAATAGCGCTTTTGTTCCACTACGTGAAAAACGCGCTAAAATTTAAAAATACATATTTGCACTGATATAATATACTTATAAATATCTCACTACTGTACAATGTTTTTATATTTAATTTATCAATAGTAGAGAGAAAAAAGCTTAATAATTACTAGTGCCTCTCCTGGGCTTGTCATATACAAAATTTAATATATCGTTATTTTGTATGGTTTATAATTGAAGTCCTATTGTAGCTTTAGCGTCAAAGTACATTTTTATTGCATTCAATACATTGTTAATGTCTTGGGGGGAGGCGATGAAAGTTATGATTGAAAATTGGGCCACAATATTGAAAGTTGGAGAAGCACTGCACTGCATTTTTCTTCTTCCGTGAAGAGTTAGCTTATAAAATTATTAATAATTGCAGAATGTATAATACTGCCAGGATATTTATTTAAATGTTCTTATCTTTGTTTTAGAGATTGATTACAGAATAGTAAAGCATTTGATTGTATTCCATTCTTTCTTCCCTTGTTTATTTATGTATTATGTGTAGATATTTATTAACTGTATGGGAGATTTTAAAAACACAAATACATTTCATTAGTAAAATATTCATTTATTTTGTGTCAAAAAGGAATTAATATTGATGTTAGGATTACAGCAAAGGCATTGCATAATTGCAATAAAAATTATAGCCACTAATATACGGATGAACTCCGTGGCTTTACGGGGAAAGATTGCGCGAAATAAAGGATACTTGTAATACAATAAAATGGCTAAAATTTTGGAAATACAATGAACCAATATTATTTATACAGTTTGTATTGTAAAATGATGAGTATATATTAGTGACAAATGTTTTATTTTAAATAAATCACGACTTACATTTTAGGGCTGGTGAAAATATTAACCTGAATTTAAAAATAAAAAGTCCGTCTTAAGTAATCGTCAGTAAATTCATATTGTAGTAATTAGAAATTCGGTCTTTAAAAGTAATAATTTCATGTACAATATATCTACGAAATACAATACAAAAATAACTACAAAAACTTGTTCATCACTTTAATAAAAAGAAAAAAAAATTCCGCATTCCTTACCTCTACATACTTTTAACAAACTCTCAGTCAGATTAAGATTTTTGCAGTTCATTAATGAAACTTTTTTTGTACTTTTATTATCCACCATCGAAATGAGAATTCATAAATCCATAATATATCAAATTAATGTAAGATGATTAATCTCTATTTCTAAAACTAAGTCACGAAATTTACTGAGAAATGTCACTCTATTCCACCTCTAATTTCTACTTCCTCTTCTAGAATTATTAATCATTTAACCAACTAAAATTAATGTTTAATTTCTACCCTTTAGCTAGATTAATTATTAAATAATTGTGTTGATATTTACATGAATTATTAAGGAATATTTTTTGGCAGATGTACTTAAATAAAAATAAATTTTGAAGGGATTGGTTTCGATTTATATGAAGAATGGTTACTTCCCAACAATAAGTCATGACTCCACGATATTTTAAACAACCTTGCAGTTCATTTTCATTAAAAGAAACGTGAACTCATGGCACGTTTATTTGATCAAGAACCGTTTTATTTGTTCTTTCAACTCTACTCTACCTTGTCTGCAATGAACTCAGAAGAAATGGAATTTTATCAAAGATCTGATAATGGTGAAGTTAATTTCATGTTAATGTTCTACGCATTGAAAATGATAAAAGAAGAAAATTTTAAGTTCTAGAACGAAAGAAACAGATATTCACACACATACAATCTCAATGTTGCTTTTCATTCTGGAACTATTTATTACTTGCATTAAAAATTGAATAATAAACATAAAAGAGAACAATAATTTCTAGACTATTTTTAGGTGCTTTAAGTAAAAATTTATTTTTTATTTAATTTGAAAACATAAAAAAAAAATAGTTGTAAAAAGTATGAAAATTTCTCCTCATTATATAATTCTTGTGTACGTAAAAATACCATATTTATTTAGTAAATTTTTAAGATAAAATTAGACATAACTATTTTTGAATCTTTATAGCCCATTAGGTAGCGCTATTGTATATATATAGTGAACCACTTCTATTTAGAAAAAGCTTGTGGCAACAGACTGTGTGTATTTTTTTTGTCAGAATGTAAATAAAAACTTGTGAAATGTTCTCGTATTAAATGCTTACTGTGTAAAATATTGCATTCCTTGTAATACATTCTATATGCCGTGAAATATTCTTGTTCTGTGAAATATACCTTCAACGATATGATGAATCAACGCAGTTTGATTCATCATTGTGTCCATTTTCTTGCATTACACTAAAATTTGAAAGTGAAACTTTTAGGCTTAATCTACTTCCACAGTTCTCTGTTTTATCGTTTGAGCTTTTACAAGTAACATATTTATTTCTTTTATTTGATAGATACAAGAATAGTGTTAAAGAAACCCTCTTTTTTGTAGTGCACTTTGACCATCAGTTAAATACAATGATGCAACAAGAACATAGTATATAATTTTATAGCATATTCCTCCTTTTCTAACAGATAAAAGATGTTGAAATTCAGCATTCCGTCTATCCTCTCAGTTGATGGACTAGTGGTGTTAAAAGTATTGTATCGCAATCATTCAAGGAATTATATACAGTGATAACAACGTGTGCCTTATATGTAATGACCATTGCGCTTAATCTCTTTTCAAAAAAGAAGCTTAAGATCCGCCCATGTCACATCACTCAAATGAAATGTGAAATATGGAACAACAAAACACATTTCCTACTTCTTTTTTTTTATACTTTAATGAATTTTCATTCGACGTTAAACCGGAAGTCCACTTGTGTGTTATTTGAATATCAGAGGTTAACTATAGTTATTCAGGTTTAAAAGTTGAACGTAAAAGTTAATGGACGACTAACAAGCTTCGAAATAGTTAAGATGAAAAATTTCAGATTATTAAAAATCCTTTCGTAATAATTTTCTTTTCTCTGTAGGTACGATTATTTTTTGTTACCATCTTATGTATTTTCATGTAGGATAAACGCTTTAAATATTGTAAAAAGATTAGTGGCACGTGTTTAGTTTTGCATTTAAGTATTTTTTCTAACGTTTTATTTTATGAGCATAATTTTATGTGACGTAATAGTCACATGATACATGAAATCACGTGTTTCCAGGTGATCAGCTTAGGCGCCTTACTGTTGCCAACATTTATTTTTACTGAAACTTTCTGTTAATGAGAACATATTTCTTAACAATAATAATGTGCATAGATAAACAAAATTCTCTATATTTCAAAATATCCATATAAGTATTATTTATTTTTAATTTTGGAAAACAATTTGAAACAATTTTAATACGCTGGCATCCTTACCCAATTATCAAAATCGAAATTGTACGTGGATTTTAAAAATGCAACAATTGTAAGCCTAATTTTCAGCTTTGAATTCAATTGAAAACACGTGACTAAAGTTATCATGTGACAACCATGAACTTAGGTCATTAGAAAGGATGTTTTTTAGTCAATGTGAAAAAGATTTTTTTTTTTTTGAAAAGAGAAACCAATTCGAATTATCGCTTAGCAAGAATGTTTAGCACAAAAATATCGCTCAACATTGTAAAGCAATATGAATGCTTAGTTTTAATTTAAAATTCTAAGCAAAAATTTTGCCCCATTTGAAGGAATCTAGCATATCATAAAAGTACATTCTGTAAGTTGAAGATTGTCCTCGAAACAATCGCATACGTTCATATAGTGATCGGATTTCATAAAGTGGATATATTGGCTTTTTCTTCGGAATATATCACTATTTCTAAAAGAGTGTACAAAATCATCTCGAAGTAAAATGTTTTGAATAACTTGTGTTATAGATCTGAATAGAAAACAATGATTCTAAAAATACAACAAGCTGTGGTTACTGTGAAAAATGACAGAATTCAAGGTAATAAAAGGCACACACACTTTTGTTCTAAAATATTACGAAATTTCTGAAAAAGATATTTAATCTTAAGCTTAATACACGCTGTTTACCAAAGTAATAATTTTAAATCAATTACACATTATGTTAATCTAAATTTCCTTACTTTTGGAAGAAAATAAAATGAAAAAAAAAACCATCAATAATATTTTCTTTATTTTCCTGCTGCCTGGGTAAAAAAAAAACAAATATCAATTTTTTGTATGAAGATGAAAAACACCTATGAGATCGACACAATTAAGGATTGTAAACACATCAAGGAAACGGGATCTTCATCAGGATATACAATCCGTTATATTCCATAAAAACGTGAATAATTAGATAGCCAAAATACATCTTATTTACAAAAACGAAAGACAAGTGTTATAATGACAGTTACACAACAATTTGATCGTTTCCAAACCGTTATTCTCACTTAAGTTCCGTGAAAACAGTTCAAAACTCACGCCTCCATTGAATAACGGTCTGAAAAAAATCCGGATGATTCTCCAAGAAATAATTCCTTAATACATTTTCAAGGGTATCTGGATACAATGATGAAGCTCTCCTGCTATTGAGTCAAAAAAAGGAAAAAAATAAATCGACATCGTATCTTCCATGGCAGCATCGAAATCAGCAATAAAGCTCGAGGAAAATTGCCACTATCGAAGGTCTTTTGTAGCGCATCCTTCCAAAACAAATTGCTCTGGGAATAATTTCTTATGCACCTTTGACCCTTGGCCAGCACTTGTTCGCCTTGAGGCTCCAGCGGGAATGTGCTTTCCGAAACCTTATTAAACACTAGGATGTCAATATTTCGTTCTCCAATTGATTAACGTGATCTTTTATTACTGTCGGTGAATAAGTGTCAAAAAAAGGGGGAGGGGAAATGAATGGAAATGAATTGAAATATGAGAAAAGGTAATTTCAAAGTGATGTTCCCCCTAATTAGGAATCGTATTCAAGGAAAATACGTTTATTTTTCTTAGCCGATTTCAACTATAATGAAACATCACATTAATAGGAGCATTTTTACAGCTTAATCTTATCACTTCTTCAGAGCTTTTTTAGTCTCAATAAAATGTATGTAATCATTAGGTTTCAAACATTTAATTGGATAATATATTGAAATATTGCAGATCTTTCTAATTAAGCTTTAAAAAAGGAAGAAATGGAGCATTGCCGCTGCTCGGCAATAAGATCTTCTACGCTAAGAATCCTTACAACATAAGTTTTGCTTCAGACATGGGCATCTTAAGGTATGGGCTCAGGGACACGACCTTGGAGAGTTTCGTCTCGCTTTCAACTCGGCCTCATTAAGATCAGGATCTGGAAAATTGAACTCGTCAAATGCTATTCTCGAACATAATCTCTGAAAAACTGATAATTTTGAACTTGTTCTGATAATTTTGAACCAACTGATAACAGTGGCATTATTACGCCATGTCCGTATCTAGGCGTAAGCCTACCACCATAAGACTAAACTCAGTGGCGCAACAGCCCATGAGGGCCAAGGACTACTGGGCTTTCTCAGTTTACGTGAACTTTAGGCACTGGGGGAGGGGGCATGTGCAGATGTTTCGGTCAAGTGGTCAGTCTGAAGCGAAGCCCCCTGTGTTTAATTCCCAAGCAGGCTTGGTACTCATTTATCGACCCACTAAAGAGATGAAAGGCTGAGTCGACCTTGCCCGGCCCAGGATTTGAATCCCGGACCTGTGGTGTGGAAACGCAATACACTACCACTCAGCCACTGAGGCCAACCATCATATATCATCAATATTTATTTATTGAAATGGTTTGAGTTGGTTTGAGCCTAAGTTTGCAAGACTTTGAGTCACGTACATGTATTTGTTACAGGTTACCGTTTGTATAAGTATTTGAATGTGCATGCTATGTACAGCGTACTTAAAACGGTCGCAAGTAAGTGCTACTTTTATTCATTAGGTTCAGGGCCTCATTAAGTCTCAAGGCGTCATTGGGTCCAGACATAAATTCCTTGCTACACTTACATGTTTAGAATATTTATTTCAAATCACAATGAAAGATTATTTTAATTAATGAATGTCATAATTAATGGCACTGCAATTTTATTTCATGAATAGCGTAATTGATTAAATAAAAATAATTATCTGAATTTATTTGAGAAATGAAAAGGAATTCTAGGTACAAATAATTGAATAAGTTCGTGAAAAAATTGATACATATCCACAAAATAAGCCCTTATGTAATTCTAGGAATAATAGTTACTAAAGATTCGGTATTTGTTTTATTTGGAAATCGATTGTTATACTGATGCTAAGATTCTATGTTACGTAACGAGCTGAATATGGAAGATATCAAAGAAAATCAGATGACACATACTTAAAAAATTCTACATTTTTTTCACATAAATTTTACATTTTTTCACATTTTTTTGTCTAAAAAGTGAAATTTTTAAAAATTTTAAGACTTCGAAATAGAGAGCATTCTCAATTATTTCCAAACACAAATGCTACATTTTATTCCAATATTTTTTTTATCAAAACAGTGAAAAAAAAGTATATACTTTTTTTTAACTTATATCCAAATAAAAAAAATACTCTCAACAAAGGGGTTTTTGTTCTTTTGAAAAATAGATATAACATATTTTAAGAAATTTAATTTTCCTTTTATTGTATTTTGCATTATAAGAAACTAAAACAAAATAACTAATTTAAAAAATACAAAAATAATCAAAGTTGTAAGTACATTTTCTAACTTTTTAAGTGTCATTTTTTTAAAAAAAATATTACTTTATTTACATATCTAGTTTAATAACTGTTGAACAGTATAAGTTTAATTTGCTAAATTTTGGTATGTTATTTCATCAAATGAGAGTATATTCACATGAATATAAAAGTCAGTTCTTAACATTAGTATTAATTTTAATAGAAATAATAATAGCATATATTTATATGTAACACAAAATGTACAAAATACTTTTTATAGGAACCTAAATATAAGACCATGCGTTCTAGAGATTCGGAAACTGATTAATAAAGAGAGCGATTTAAGTAATGTGAAAATGAATGTATATAAATGAGCTATATTAAGATTGAAATGAAATATTTTAAATTTAATTTTTCGCAAACCATTATCTTATAAAATTAAGAATTCCTCAAGAATTCAATATAAAAGCATTCAGAGATCTTGAAATAAAAGAATCGTATGTAAGTTTGTTAATCTTTTATCCATTAAGTAATTTTTAGTTAGCTAAGCTGTTATAATATTATATTTATCATATTACTCTCACAATTACATTTATTAAACAGCTAGTATATTTTTAATTCTATTTTTTCTGTTGCATTACATGCTGTTTTCATAAATATTTCATTGAAAATATAATTTCATTTTCTTTAGAGTGCTAAATTGTGAAACATTCTACTTTTAATTAAGTTTTAGTTATCAAGTGTTTTTGATTCTCTAAATGCACGATAATGTTTTAAGGTCAAAAATAGTAATATTGCACCTGCATTTTTAATTATAACGGTTGTTTTGTTAATTGGAAAGGCATGATTCACCTCAAGTCAATATCAGATTGATTTGCATTCCGCCTTTCATCACGTTATTTTGAAAATGCTTCAGGTTTCTTTGTGAAAGCATGACACACATATTCCTCTTATTTATATTCACTTAATTAACGTTGGCATCTTTGAAAAAATTTTAGTTTATTTACTCAATTTCATTTCTTGAAATTTTCAAAAATGTATTGGCAGATTTGCAAGGATACATTTCAAAAATTTCTTTTTAATTCTATTGCATGCGGTCAATTCCACTACACATGTAAGATGATCATTTTTATTATTACAACACAAATGTATCATTGCTTATTCTTTCATTTATGATTATCTTGTTTTTTCAGGGTAAAATAAATAATCTTCTAACTATTTGCGTGAAACTTTGAAATTGCCAAAAACTATTAGCTTTATAACAATTTACGAGTAGGCTTATGAAATAAAATAGGTTTTTTCCTGTATACTTAAAATCAGAAGTTTTCCATTTGATCCCATTTCATGACTTAGTTTTTGCTAAACTATTTTATTAATCCAAATAAGCTTATCTCTTTCTTTTACAAATCATTATGTTAATAATTTTCGGTTAAAATTTAGTCTGTTTTCCCATATATTGCTTAAAGGAATCTGATTTATAATCTTTAAGATAGCCTTCAAAAATAATGTAAATAAAGAAGCATTTCAATTTTTGCACGTTTATTGCGTGGACTTTTCTTGTACCATCTTGCCTTATATAACATGTTTTGCCAATCAAAAGTTGATTTATGTTTTAAAAAATTTTTTTAAGATAAAATTATTTGCATGCTTTTTTTTCAAAAGAAATTTATAAAAATTACCCCAAAGATATTTGTGGTAAACTCATTAGCAAAGACCTTGGAAAAAGTGCACAAACAAAATACGTTATTTACAAAACTTTTTGATTTACGATGCAAAATACAATAATTATACCCCCTGCCTTTCTCTTAATTGTGCCTCAGAAAACATCCATAAATCAATACTAAAACCAATATTTTTCACGAACAATTTCCCATTTATTTCAAGCAACAAAACCTTGAACCTTCGCTTGACAAGTTGAAAGATTCCACTCCCAACATGTCTCAATTGTTTTAAAAGCTTCCTTTAATTACAGCTAATTTTCCAAACGTAGCATCTTCCTTTGTGTATTGAAGTTGTAAAGATTTGTTCTTACGTGCTTATCTGATTTAAATAACATTTGAATTTAATTATTTTTTGTGTGCGCTATGGCTTAACAAAAAAATGCCTTATGAAACAAAATGCAAGTATTAAGTTGAGGGTCAAGGTGATCTTCATTCCCCGACATTGGTAGGCTCTATTAAAGAAAATGAATCTTCGCATCCGTTGAATATCCTTTTTATTTAGGTGGGTGCGACTAGATTATCAAATGAGAATGTATTTTAGCTCCACGTGGGTTTCTGCAATTGTTCTTCGCATTTAAAGTTCACCTTGACACTCAGCGTATGAATATCTAAACAAATGAAATCATACATTTGGTTAAAAATATCGTAATGAGTGTATCTCTCTGAACAGAATATATATAGAACTAGCTCGACGATACTTTTCTTTTAAGTTATTACGGCTTTGTGAATAAAAGGCTGGTATTTGTATTTAAATGTTCCACAACCCCTTTAATGTACTTATTCCACAATATCAACAGTGTCACTTCGAGGCCTTCGAAATTCATCGTGGCCAGGTGGCTACACTTTTAGCCTCTTAAGTACCAGAGTGCGCTTTCTACTATCCCCAGAAAACAAAAATCTCTCATGCTATGACTCACATTTCATTTTTCCTTTCGACTCTATGGCACACGTTCGTTCTTGTTTTGTTTCATTTTCTAAAGTTTGTTCGACTAATTTTTGTTGCATATTTTTACTTTTTTTCTTGCCAATATGGCATCGTCGTTGGATTTCATCGAAAATGATGCTGAATGAGAATATTTGCCGGAAACCGATGAATACGGCAGTGATTCTGATACAGATTTATCTATTTGTGATGAGGAAGAAGAAAAAATGGAACAAATATGACAGTACACTTATGTAACGCATGTGAAAAAACTTTTTTCCCAAAAAAAATTTGGAGCAATTTTACAACAATTTGTAATTTTAATTCTAATTTTCCTATTCTTTTCAAATTTTCGTAACCCAGACATTTTGAAACTTTTGCAATTTTATATAGTCTCAATTAAAGAAAAACTACCTTATAATGTTTTCTGTGTTGGTTGCACTGGTTATACACAAAAATAAAGCATGTGCCCACTTGAGGTTACAATGGGATTTTTCCTCTATGTATAGTTTGTGTCCACTAAATGGTTACATAGTGCTCAAGGGGTTAATATATTTTTTGACGCAGCCTTGGAAACCATTTGATGGCAATACATTTAGCTTCGTTTCTCCCCAATTTTGAAGAATATCCTTGGGGGTAGTCCACGATTCTCCACCCCTCATCTCCTTTGACCAACTTTTCGAGAGGAATTTTCTCTCGTTCAATATTTAGAAAGCCCCTTGCCACACAGGCATTATACATTAACAAATATCCATGCATTCTCCGGGATTCGATCCTGGTCCCTCGGAGCAGGAGTCAGTGTCACTAACTGACTCTAATTGATCATAAATTCGTCTGAAAAATCTATCACACTCTGGTACACGTTTTTAATTTCTTGAAGCAATGGATAATTCATAATCTGTTATTTCTTACTTGATATAATTATTGTGCGCATTTTCTTAATAGATAACCATTTTAGACTTTGAAATAATTTGTTTTTTATTGAATGTGATGAGATAAAGTCCTAATAATTTTTGTTCGAATAATTTTTGTTCTTTCCAAGCAGATAATAAGACGATTAACTAAAAAACTGTTTTGCAACAGCATAATGTATGGGAATGTATACATATTCACTTTGAAATTCAATCCTTGAAACAAAAAAATATTTTAGAAAAAACTCTCTTTAGCTTGAAGCATAACTTTAAAATTAAATCTGTACCAGTTTTAGCAATTTCTCTATTTATAAGCAATTCTGTTTGTGTGAATAGACCAATTTTATAAATATAGAGCAATACAATTTTTATTATGTAAGCAAAATTAATTAATTCTGTAAGCGGAGCGGAAAAATTCCGAGGGAAAACTATACCAGTATATCAATATGAAACTCAGCTCCATTATGGATAAAATGTAAGAATTTTTCACTTTTTTATATAGAGAAAAGCAACTCCCTTGCGTTTCTTTATAAATCGACCAATAACTTACCTTTGAATATTTCTAGAAATATAATAAATTTCATCTCAAACAATATTGAATATGCATAGAGAAAAGCAAATAAATCATATCGAAATATTTTTTGTAGTCATAATATTTTTTTCATTGAAAATAAATCGCCCATATAATAAAATATCTAAACTGAATCTCCCCTGATCATTATTTTTTTTTGCTAAAAAAATAACCCTTCCATTAATAAAATTCAGAGGATATGTCAACCCTCAGTGGCATTAATCATCTTTATTAATATCACAAGCGCTTATAAAATGATTTTATCATTCATTTTTCTTAACGTACTATCCCACAAACTATTTTTTACCGTTCAAGGCCGTAGTATGTTTTTTCTTGAGCTTGTAAATACATTTCTATAGAAACATCATTGATCAATTCAGCTACATAGGAGGGCGGAAATTTACATGCTAAGTAGGCCATTTAAATAGCGAATGCATCATCCAGGAATGCACAGCTATATTTTTATTTATTTATGCAGAAACTTCAAGGCTTGTTAAAAAAAAGATCTTTAAAAGATTTCTGTGTAATCCTTCAAAAGAAGACATGAACTAGGTTTAACAAAAGACTTAATGACGGATGAGGTAAAGTTAGAACTTCCCTTTTCTTTCTATACAATAAAGATCATAACAAATACTTTGAGTTATCTAATATACCCTTCCCACCTTCTTGCTTCTCTGTATCACGAGGAAAGTAGCATTTCGTAAGAGATGTTGCTTTTTGCTAGCATCATTGTTAATCAATCAATTTTGCTGAAACTCATCCTATAAAAAAACAAACACTCCATCTTTTAAAAATATTTTGTATTGTTTTTTTAATATTAAAAGTTAACATTGTTCAATGATAAAACTTTTTCCTGGAATAAAAGGAACATGTATCAGAATGTTTTAAAAGAAAATGAATCTGCTTAGGAGAAAAATTCTTTTATTTTGGAAGCTATAAGATTTTAATTTAATGAGTGAGTTCTTTAGTTTTAAAAATTATTTTATAAGTGTCTAGTTGGTTAAATATATTTTCTGTCTCTTTGTGCTTGACTTAAAATTCCCCTTAAAACTACAAATACAATTCGTAATTTGGGATAAGAATAACTGCTGTAACATCTGGTTGTTCAGAAAATCATATAAAGACTACTTTCTAGTCTTTTAGAAAATTTTTATTACGGGACGACACGGACATTAAGAATCACAAAAAAAAACATGTATGATAAAAACTTAGATTTTATTATTAGGGCAACCGACCTTCAGTTACAGCTTACAACGGTACAAAACGATAGCTCACCTGCCTCTGAGCTCTTACACATAACAAAACAAAAGTTTCGTGTTACAGAGCAGCGCCTTACTAGTCAACGCTTTTCAATAGTTGCCGAAGTTCTTGACTATCATACCGAGAACATAAATAAACACACACATATAGTGATTAAGATATATTCACTCAACAGATGGCTAATCTGATCTTCGTCCAAACTATCATTTATCCAACACATCTGGTAAATGATTGGAGAACAACTGGTCTAGAATACACTACTCGTTAGTAAATCAGCTTTGAAAATGTGTGGAGGCAACCCATTTTGCCAGTGGCATTAAGTTCATCCCACAAAACCCGCTGGGTGGGGGGTGGGCAGTAATCTAGAGGGCCTAAAGCCTGACTGACTCCAAGTATGCCTTTGGGCCCATAACCTGACTTTGCGAGGAGGTCCTAATATTCTCCGTTACGCCACTGCATTTTATCATACCCCGATAAAATTTCGAAGCCACTTCGGTTTGATGACAAGACACGCCTTAGCGGTAATTGGCATTGGTAACAACAATACTCAATGATCTTTTCGTCCCCCCCCCCTCATTTCCCAAAAGGCTGTATTTTATAAAAAAAAATACCTGTGTACATTTGTGTATATTATACCTGTGATAAATATGGATATTATGGAATTGTTTTCCTTTTTTGTGTTGCAATTTGGATGTCTAGCAGCGTAATTTCCCATAACAGTATAGAAATAAATTTAACTTATGTACCAAGTGTTAAGTATTGAAGAATAAATAAAAGTAGTTGTGAATTCCATAATAACTGAAATTAAAATAACTACTCGATTTTTCTAATGCGACATCCTTGAATTTGACATTAACAATATAAAGAACGAAGAATCAAGAGGGTTGAAATTTAATGAAATTAAAATATAGGTATAATCAAAAAGTTTAGATACACACAAATGCTCTTTTTTCTATTACGTGATATTTCTTATTTTATTAGTAATGATATTTATAATTACATTGTATAACAATGACATTTCATTAAATCTAACTTTTCATTTTTGAGAAATAAACATAGACACAGATGTGTTTCTCTTTCTTTGCTTTTTGTGCTAGATCAAAAAAAAAATCTGATTAAACAAAATTGAATGTATTTGATTTGTAAATTATTTTTGCTTTCTTAGATTCTAGAGAAATAGTAAATATTTCATGATTACCATAAAATCCGGCTTACCATCCATACTTTCAAGCTGCATTTTTTTAATTTTTAGGTAAATTCACCATGTAATGTGCACCTCTTTTTTACAAAGGAACCAGAAGTATCCGTGTACAAGGCTCGTATGTTTTAAACTCATTTATTTGAGTTATTATCTAAGAATTTCGAAAAAATAGCATACTATTAGAATCAGAACCTTTATCTTCACTACGTATGTCATTTCTTTCAAATATATAGCATTCCGATCTATGTAGAAGCTCAATTTTTCTTATGCTTGTCTCTTTTTTTTATTGAATATTTTTATGCGATCGGACTAATAAAGTAAGCGAATTTTTTAATCCATAGAAATTTATAATAGATATATAAAAGGAATAATTAAAAAATAATATATAAAAGGTAATATTTTAAAAGTAGATGGTATTGTTAAAGAAATCGGTAATCTTTCGAGTTTATATATATATATATATTATATGGAAATACTTTTCATTTGTTATTATCAAACATTCTAAACTTAATTTTTTTTATTTAATTGTTTCGAGTTTAGAATTCTTTCTCACTCTCTATGTATATATATTACAAGTAAACAAAAAATTAACCATTTTACTACTAATTCGCCACACAATTTTAAATCATCTGGAAAGCCATATTAAAATCAAAGTATCTAATTTAAAGATCAACATTTAACATTCGAATCGTCGACAATTTTCGCCTACAATTGTAATTCCTCAATAATTTAATACCTAAAAAAATCATTTAAAATTGCGACAATTTTTCTCTCAATGAAAAAAAAAACTGCAATTGTGTGTGTGCACTTTAATTTCTTTCTAATAGGCTATTAAGCTAAAATTACATAACTTTTGCTTTTTGTTTAAAAATAATTAATGGAATTACGCGAGGAAGGAATATATTCTTTTAATATGAGAATTCCTCAGATCCTCTTGCAAACTGGTACATTTCAAATCTAGTACAAAATTTTAAAAAAAGCTAATTTGCATTGCGGTTTCGCTTTTATCGACAATGAAAACAGGGTCAAACCATTTCGGCAAATAACTGTTTGAGGTAAGTCTTATTTGCTGGTAATTAAAGGTCGACTCGTGAATCTTCAGAACACGAATGAGACCCAAAATGACCTCAAATAACTTCATCCATAAAATTTTTGTGCGATTACGTTGAGCAATGACAGGGCAGTTAGTCCAACTCTTTAAGCAAGCTGCGAGGATAACCGTCACGAGCAGTGACGAATCCTTCTTTTGAGCAATTAACTCGGTAAAAAAATGTAGGAGTGATTTTATTGTTTTTTAATTGATTGCTCATCCTTACTAAAGGTCTGTGCTACATTGTGTTTCAGTGGTTTATATACAAGAATTAAAATTGTGATTTCAGCAACACTAGATCCCGTTTCATCATTCGAATCAAAATTTAAATTTTTTCAAACAATGCAATGCGATTACTAATACTATTTTAATAAATTAGCATTATTTTTTATCACTATGTCACACATATAACCAATTCCTTAAACAAATAAGGGGAGCTGCTTTATGAAGAATATTAATGTTTGAATGCAAGATGACTGTGAGATTAAAATATGTAGGCTAAATATATGACCTTGAGTCAATAAAAAATTGATTAGATTATACTGTTTTCACAACTTTGAAATATTTTTTTATTTAATTTGCAAAATTTGTTTTTAGCATTCATTCAGATTGATACTAAAGTAAATATCCAAGGGTACAACATCCATATTTGAAGAGAGATATCTTTTATGAAAAAAAGGAGCTTTAAAAAATGCTGATATCTTTTTCTTTCTTTAAGATAAAGAAAGTACGAGGGAAAGTCAAAAAGTAAAGGGACTTCTGTATTTTCTCTTTCCATAGTTTGGCATTAGTGCTAGTACCCAGCGCTGAATGATTGGTAGTAGGCAACACTTCTATTCAACGTGTCACTCGTCTGTCCACGTAGTCGTTGGAATGTAGGAGACCGTTCAACATGCAGCTCGATAGTCGATCTGCACCAAGAAAGAATGATTGGTAGTAGGCAACACTTCTATACAACTTGTTCACTCGTCTGTTCACGTAGTCGTTGGAGTGTAGGAGACCGTTCAACATGGCAGCTCGATAGTCGATCTGCACCAAAAAGAATGATTGGTAGTAGGCAACACTTCTATACAACTTGTCACTTGTCTGTCCACGTAGTCGTTGGAGTGTAGGAGACCGTTCAACATGCAGCTCGATAGTCGATCTGCACCAAAAAGAATGATTGGTAGTAGGCAACACTTCTATACAACTTGTCACTCGTCTGTCCACGTAGTCGTTGGAGTGTAGGAGACCGTTCAACATGGCAGCTCGATAGTCGATCTGCACCAAAAAGAATGATTGGTAGTAGGCAACACTTCTATACAACGTGTCACTTGTCTGTCCACGTAGTCGTTGGAGTGTAGGAGACCGTTCAACATGGCAGCTCGATAGTCGATCTGCACCAACAAAGAATGATTGGTAGTAGGCAACACTTCTATACAACTTGTCACTCGTCTGTCCACGTAGTCGTTGGAGTGTAGGAGACCGTTCAACATGGCAGCTCGATAGTCGATCTGCACCAAAAAGAATGATTGGTTGTAGGCAACACTTCTATACAACGTGTCACTTGTCTGTTCACGTAGTCGTTGGAGTGTAGGAGACCGTTCAACATG